>QLTV01002471.1:132406-200520 GCA_003457575.1 Thermophis baileyi
CCTTTTCCCCCACAGATCTTTTTGTCCATTGACTTACAACAATTCATTTAGTGACCATTCAAAGTTACAACAGCAATGAAAAAAGTGACTTATGACTGTTTTTCACATTTATGACCGTTGCAGCATTCCCATGATCATATGATCAACATTCGGATGCTTGGCAACTGACTCATTTTTGATGATTGCAGTCTCCCAGGGGACACTGCAACCTTCATAACCCTCTTGCAACCTTCTAACAAGCAGTCAATGGGGAAGCCAGACTTATTTAACAGCCATATTTCTAACTAATCCACTGCAGTGATTCACTTAAGAACTGTGGCAAGAAAGGTTGTAAAATGGGGCAAAACTCAGTTAACAACTGTCTTACTTAGCAACAGAAATGTTGGGCTCAATTGTGGTCATAAGTCAAAGACTACCAGTATATCAGCCTTTGGAAGTTTTTCTGTAAATAACCTCTCTTTCAGAAGTGTCTGGAAAACATTTATAGAGGAAATCATATTTGAGAAAAGTATTCTGAGTCAAGCAAGTATAGTATTTTAACACCAACAGGATTGGTAATATATATATTACTTATCTACTCAATAATAACTCACCCTATTTTTGCCTCTGGCTTTCTTGCAGAGTTGATCAAAAGTGTTACCAAGCAGGGAGTAACTGTTGGAGACTTACTTCATGAGGGTCTTTCCTACCTGGATACTCGCACGGATTTCTGGCAGCAGCAAAAACCTATTTATGCCCGGATCAGAGATCGCAAGCTTATGTTGAAAAGATGGACCCGAGATCAAAAGCGGAAGCCCTCTGAGGTGGCAAGATACATACTAAAGAGCATGGAGGACATTGATATGCGTAGGTGGCTCAGGTGAAAATGGGGACCAGTTAGAATTTATTAATGAGATTGTTTGTGTGCTGCCTCAAATAAGATAGCACTGAAATGTTTATAGAACAGGGATTGTCCTAAGTAAGAAAATGTGCTTTCAGGATCCTTCCAATTTGTTTTTTGTCAATTCTTTGAAACGATCTACTGTATGTAATATATATGTGACTTCTTAATGTATAGAATGTAATATTATGGTATGTAGAATCATATTTCTTACTAAAAAAAAAAGTCCTCAGCACCTATTAGTAAGTTCTTTGAGTGATACTTCTTGTTTTTCTGAGAACTACTAAAATATTATCTCCTATAGCCTCAGATTGATCTCCATCTAGTGGTAGCACACCATATATATAGATTTATGTAGTCAAATCCTTTTTACTGTTTGAAGAAAAGCTCTAATAATTGACTTTAGGGGAAAAAAGTGCTAATAGTAGCAGATTCCAAAATCCAGTTTTTGGTATTATCTGAATTTCTTTTGACATTTTCTGGCATTGTTTTGTGAGAGAATTATTCTTTTAGACATAAGTGAAATGTATCCAGGCAAATTTAAGAATATAAGAGAAACTCTGCTGGTTAATCTATAATCTAGCATTCCCTGTCACTCATTACCCAGCCAAATTTGTTCATGAAGTTCTCATGCATGGAGAGATTTGGGAGGGCTTTTTCTTTAGAAAAAGAAAAAAAGAAAGATAAAAGAATAATACAATTTAATGCACAAGTGCAATAAATGATTCATGCTTCATTATAATCCACATATAATCTAAAACTATAAGCAATGCATGGAAGTATCTAAGATTTTTCTTGCTGATATTTGAGCTATATTTCGTGATTTAGGAGTTATACAGGAATCAACTTTAACGGACATTTATTGTCCTGCCTTTATGAATGTATCTAGTTTCTTTTGAATACCACCTAAATCAGCTATTATGCTCAAACTGCTGAGAAAAATTTGATAAATAAGTATTTCATATGGTTGTGCTGAATCTCTGTGCATTGTTTCAGTGCATACATGCTTGATTAGCATATTTGCTCATGCAGAGTTTTTTTTTCTCCTAAGTGCTGACCAGTGGCTGCCCTGAAAGAAGTTGCCAGAAAGCTGAGCAAGTACTGAAAAAAATCCAGAGCTGGTCCGATGATGAAATCCCCAACAGGAGTGAGCTGGTTGGAAATCTTTACAGCTGCATTGGAAATGCTCACATTGAGATGGGGAATATGATGGCAGCTTTGCAGAGCCACCGGCTTGATTTGGATATTGCCAAAGAAAAGTAGGAAAGAAGCAATCACTCAGTTTTTGTCTTTCCTGGGAAAAGCAAAATGACCCAAGGGATTAAGATATGTTAGCTTGTTAATGATTAGAAAACCATGTGTGATTAACATATCAGTGTATGCACTTCTCCTGAGCTCCTTGGAGGAAAGTTTCCATTGCTAGACAAGTCTGTCCTGTCTTACTTCCCTACAATATCTCTACTATCTTGAGTGTAGAGTTATTTGCAGTGGAGTGGTTAAGAAAGATAAAAATAACTGGAGTTTTCCACTGTACTACTCCCTCTCAATTGCTGAGGCCCTTTAAGCACATTTTATGATTTAGGGACACTAATTCCAAGATTTATGATAATAATTTTACTGAATTAAATTATTTCTGCTGTGATTTCACTCTCCAATAATTAAAAATATTCAGCATTAGCCATTAAAAAAAGTTGAATTGCTATCCTTGCCATATTGCTCTCTTAAATATATGAGAGAGAGAAAAATATTTTTTTATAAATATGTTCTTAACAAATAATTTAAAAAATGATCCATATCATGTAATTGTTTTCTTTAGTCTTCTTTTTAAATCAGTTATTGATATAATTGATTTGTTCTTATTATACTTTAAACAGCAGCATAATATTCCAAGTCTGATCTGCTGCTTTGCTGGGGCCTTTTGCACTGTTTATAGCAGAGATAGGCAACTTTGGCAGAAGCAGAAAAGATACCCATCTTTGAGAGAAAAACTGTATTTTGAGCAATGACCAGCATAGTATGAAAAAAATACAGTAAAATACAATACAGTCACCATATAAAATTAATAAGGGGAACTAAATACAATGTAAAATTACAAATATTAAATCTATAAAAACAAATTCAACTAAACCTATACAGGTAGTCCTCGGGATACATCCAGTCACTTAATGGCCATTCAAAGTTACAACAGAACCCGCAAAAACTTCATATAACTCTGTTTCAAAGTTATGGTGGCTGCAGTGCCCCTGCGGTCATTCATCCTTATGACCAACCACAAGGATCCCGCCCCTTCACTTCTCTCCCCCCCATCCTGTCCTGACTGGATCCTGCAGTGCTTGGGCCTGCTCCCCATACCTCCTGGAAGCAGCTGCCATTTTCAGTGCTTCAACAATTTCTTGCAGAAATGGCAGCTGCTTTCCGAACTTTCTGCCCTGCTCAGCTGGCCGTTGAGAGATTGCAAACCTTTCCTGGCTCTTGCTAGGCTTTTGGAAAGCCAGCCGCCTGCATGCAAAGGTGGCAGCCGCAGGATGAGCTTCCCCAAGTTTTCCCCTTGCTTAAGTGCTGCCTGTAGGACACCCTTTAGGACCCAACTTCTGCTGCGGCCATTTGTTACACATTTGTGCTGTAGCCGCTTTTTCTTTTGAGCTGGATTTTTTTTTTCCAGCTCCTCCATACAAGCAAGTTGCAGAAAGATTTTTTTTGTTTGTTTGTTTTGCTTGCATCCTTCCTTTCCTCTACTCCTCAGCCTGGCAGTCACTTGTCAAGGTAAGAACTTACAGTTTTTTGTCATCAACTTGCCAGACCTGCAGTAAATTTAGCAAATGAGGTGGTTAAATGGGATCGAGATTGGAGGGCAGAGGTGGAGAGTTTACTTTCAGCACCTTGGGATAGGAGGGAACAATCAACAAATATGTCCTCACATTTTTTTTTTGTTTCTTTATTGAAATGTGGGTTTCTGGAGGAGCAAAGGAAACGTTGCTCCTCCCAATGTCCAGCTGAGGGGGCAGAGATCCTTTTCCCACAGAGGCTTGTTTGGAAGCCTCTCTGGTATTGGAATATGGCACTAGGCTTAATCTAGCTGGGCTGTTCCCCCCGATTGGGATGTTTCTGCTTTGTAAAGCCTTTTGTTGCTTGTCTGCCTCTGGACTCAACAAGGTGGCTGGCTTCCCAGGGCTTCTCTCACCCATGAGGTACCCCATGCTCGCTTAATGACCCATGCATTTGAGTAACCGGCACTAGGGAGAACACGGGCTAGGAGCCATTAAGTGAGGCTGTCTCACTTAATGGTTGTCACCACTTGTGACTAGTGGTCAGTCTCCATTATGGTTGTAGGTCGAGGACTACCTGTAAACTTACCAATTTATCAATATAAAAAACATATTATCCTGGTGTATTAAGTAAGGTACAATAAAATTTTGTATGTAAATTTTAATGTGTAGTAATGCAATATTTAATAGGCATATATTCTCATGGACAATTAAACAGATATCCCCTTTTGATATCTACAGGCAATATAGCAGTAATTAGAGACATTCAAAAAGACTCTACAGTATTACTTCTCTCAGACAATACATATTAAAGATGAAATAAGTCTGAATTCCCTAGACAATTTACTAATAGCATTTCTTTTTTTAGTCTGCAAGGGCAAAGTTACCAGAGCAAAATATTGTGTTTGGAAGATAATAAGGGGTATTTTCATAGGCATATAACACATTAAAAATAGGCAACATTGAGAAGTTTCCTCTGCTAAGTTTTGGAGATGTAAATTGGGGCTGCAAAATGGAGGTAGAGGTCACAATCTCACTACAAATCATAAACTGCCACTCATGTTTTAAAGTATTGTATACATTCATAGTGCACTATACATTAATGCATAGAGATAATATCCAGGATTGGTGGTGGCTGATGGGGTATTTTTGAAATAGTATCAGAACTTTTGCTTTTGCCTTTTTGCAGCAACCTGACTGATGCCATCTCCAGAGCCCTTGACAACATTGGTCGGGTATATGCCCGTATGGGTGACTTTCAAGAAGCCATTGACACGTATGTGGAAGTCAAACAGTGATAAGACCTTTTGCCTTCTGCAGTAGTAGTCTTGACCATTTTGTCCTATTTTAACTTCACCTGATTATAAATGATCAAGGAGAGCAATGTCAGTTAAAGAAAAGTAATGATATATTAATAGCTGTTACAACTGATCTGTGCCACGAGTAAATGATGGGAATCTAGGTTAGTGGGAACCTGTAGCCTCCAAATGCTATCCCATCAGTCCTAGCCAACACAGAATTATATCATTGGGAGGAACAGAGACTCCCTCATTCAATCCAATGAATGTCCCAAAGAATGAGAAGATGCAGAAAATGTAATGTTAAAAGCTGAAACTACTACATTAAGAAAATTTTATTATTATGGAAACTTGAAATTGTTCTTTTTTTCTGAAAACTGGCTTACCATACATGGATGCTAGTAACTAGCAGTAGGCTTGAAGATAAGGATTTTTGTATAATCCCCACCGCTGACAAAAGCTAAGATTTTCCTCCTGAAGTCTTAGCTGCCAACTCCCAACTGTGACAGATATCAATCATCTCTCCTTTAGACCTATAAGGCCCCACCATTTTAACTGCAATATCTAATCTCTGAATCTCAGGATCCATCCTTAGGAAAGTTGAGAGATGTGTAACAATTGTATAAAAATGGAAATCAGGGATTGATCCTAGGAGTGCTAACTATACTGTCACTGTACTGGGCTCGGCAGAAGCTTTATGGGAGTCTAGAATAATATTTTTAAAGGCTAATTTTTTTTTCTGTAAATAAATCTTTACATTTCTTTTTTTTTTTGCAAAGCTGGGAGGAAAAGATTCCTCTTATGAAGAGTAATTTGGAGAAAACTTGGTTATTCCACGAAATTGGCAGATGCTACTTAGAACTCAACAAAGCAGCTGAAGCTAGAGACTATGGTGAAAAGTCCTTGCAGTGCGCGGAGGAAGAGGGAGATATTGAGTGGCAGCTCAATGGTGGGGTATTGGTGGCACAGGCACAGGGTAAGTTGCTTTGCATAAGCTTTACACCCAAATGTTTATTTTTACTGGCTGAAATGGGTCTCTTTTACATAGCAGAGTTCCTTCTTCTTTTCTAATGAAAACCCACTTATCATTATTCGCTATATAAGATAATCTCTACAGATATATTTAGCTTGTGGTAGAGAAAATTGCCACCTATTATTCAACCCAGCAACTTCAGTTAGCCAAGTTATTGACAATCATATACATGCTCACTGTTACAATACAAATGGATCCAACTCAGATTGCTGTTTAAAACTACAGGATTGCTTCTATGTCTTGAAAACATAGTGATCTCTTAAACTTTAAAAGGATGGAGGGAGACAGCTAAACATCTAGTCAACTGTTTTTAATTCCTGCATTCAAAAGAATTTGAACTAATGAACTCTGTTGTTATACAAAAGGGTAAAATCGTCATTGATATTAAAAATTAAAAACTAAATCCTGGGCAGTAAAAACTATAGTATCCTGTTTCCTGCACCGTACACAGTAATAGTTTGGAAATGTGTCACATGAACACTACATGTGTAAGTTTTTCTTTATCTATTCACAGTGAAACTGGAGGATTTTCAGTCTGCAGTCACATACTTTGAAAAGGCTCTAGAGAAGGCAAAACGTATCCACAATGATGCAGCTCAGCAGGCAATCATCATTGTAAGTAATACAAAAATGGAGGCTGGGAAAAAAATTGAAGGAAGGATTAGGACCAATTATTTCTTTTCATGATAAGTTGATAAGATAAGTTGGGACTTCCCAAAGTGCAGCTTATGGCTGCTCTGAGTTTGAGAAAGTAAAATACCGGTAGTACATGACATGTGATGCCCCTGTTCGGGAAGATAGTAAATCTAGAAGATCACAGGAGGCATGAGGAAAAGCTATTATGAAAGCGAAAACATCCTTCCATTGTGCTACAATACCTTTGATTCTAAAAATGGAAGGAAATGCAGTACTAGCTTTAATAGAGAATTAGTTATACAGGTAGTCTTCGAATTACAACAGTTTGTTTAATGACCCTTCGAAGTTAGAACGGCACTGAAAAAAGTGACTTAAGACCATTTTTTACACTTATGATTGTTGCAGCATCCCCATGTGATTTACATTCGGATGCTTGACAACTGGTTCATATTTATGATGGTTACAAAGTCCCGAGGTCATGTGGTCACCTTTTGTGACCATCTGTCAAGCAAAGTCAATGCGGAAGCCAGATTTACTTAACAACCGGGTTACTAACTTAACAACTGCAGTGATTCACTTAACAAATGTGGCAAGAAAAGTCATAAAATGTGGCAAAACTCACTTAACAAATTTCTCACTTAGCAACATAAATTTTGGGCTCAATTGTGGTTGTAAGTTGAGGACTACTTGTATTTGAGGAAAAGTAATATTTTACACACAAAACTAAACAAAATATTGGGATATACAGATAGATAAGTGCTTTCATAGGTTGTTTGTAGTTTTCTTGAAATTGCTGGCTGGCTATTGTTGGAGCTCAACAGACCTTTTCTTTTGTTCTAAAAAGTCAATAAGGCTGGGACCTTGTCAAGAGCTCTTATATTTTCCTTCAATTTCTGATCATGTGCTGCACAAGTTAACAAGTTATCCAACAACTTAATTGTTCCCCCAGTTTTCCCACTCATAGGACCATCAAAGTCTTTTGACACCTTTCTGATGACCAGAAGATGCCAGATAACTAGGTTTGAATTACATATGTGAATTTCCCTTGTGCCACTGTCTTTAAAGAAACAAAAGAGGGTTCCAACTCCAATTCTTCTGCTTTTCCTGGTTAATCATATTTTACAAGTACACATATTTATGACACTGCTTCAATGTGTAAATTGTACATGTGCAAGGAGAGTATCTCCTAAAACTTTTCTGAAGATTTATATAGCATTCAGACTATATTTTTTACCAGGCTCTGGATGAAGCCAACAAAGGGTTCATCAAAGAGTTGAAAGAAGAACAGAGACTTGAGAGGATGCGTGAATTGAAAGGTTGGTGTATGTACCAAGTTGATTACAGAATATTCCAGGCAAACATGTTTTGCCAGGGTTCCATTCCTTCCTTCCTGGTTTTAGTCAGTTGTGATAGGGTAACAGAAGCCAGCTTGATGGTCCTTCAGTTATGAGGGTACCATAAGGATTGATATTCTCCCCCCACTGCTGGCTTTTTAATATCTGTAAGAAATTATTAAGAGGTCATCCAACAATTTTGGATGTGGTGACATTAATGTGCTAAGAATACTAATACATATATATATTGTTACCTTGAATTGTTGGGAAAGTGCTGTTCAAGTTTTATCCTGGTGTCTGAAGGCGGTGAGAGTTCAGATGGAAGGCAACAGCTGAGATTTAACCCAAGCAAAATGGAGTTGCTATTTGTACATTGGAATTCTCCTTAGGTGCCAAGTGGTATCCCTGTTGAACAGGCACTACCTGTTCAGCTGTAGGTTTGTGACAGGGGGAGTTCTTCCAGACTCATGGCTTCTGCTTGAACAGCATGTAGAGGCCTCTAGTTGGGAAAACTTTTAACCAACTTTAGTTTATACACCAACTGTTTTCTTACCTGGTACAGGCAGGACTAATGATAGTAAATAATATTTTCACAGACTACTGCCAATGTGTTTTACATGGAACTCTGTTTAAATAACTATCCAGAAATTACAATTAGTCGGGGTAAGGCACCTTGTGTCTTAATTGACTCCCAATTTGGGAGCAAGTTGCACATATATTGTGGGCTCTGCACTGGTTACAGTCAAATAGAAGTGTATGTGTTAATCTACAAAGCTATGTATGACTTGACAACTGAGTGCCTATGGGACTTTCTCCCTAACTGGATTTTGTATAGCCTCTTAGATATTGTAAGAAGGGCGTCCTTGTTGACCCATAGTTTTGGAATTTTGGGGAACCAATGTTAGACAATGCTGCTTCTCCATAGCAATTATGGAATCGTTTCTCCCTACCCCCTCTATGGTAGGTTTTATTAAAAATGGAGGTTTTTTGAAGAGACTTCAGTAACATCATTTGCATCTTCTGTTCTTACATTTTCTCTTCTACTTTGCTTTTGGTTTTGTTTGGGTCATTAGATCTTGGCCACATTTCTATAGCATAGCCTTTCTGAGATGACCAAGAGTCAGCTCAGGTTATAGAATAGATCATCCTATTCAACATATGAAATATGATTTCAAAACTGAATAAAAAGTGCCACGTTCCAAATTTTAAATCTAGAAACTACGGTATTAAAACAATATTGCACAAGTACTGTTTGTAGCGCACTATGATGCCTGTGGTCTCCTTGGAAAATAAAAAGCAATGAGAATGTGATAGCCATCAATTTAGCCATAACAAGAATGCTATTTTTTGAGCTGTATTTTGTAACAGACATAGGAAAAAGAGGCAACAGTCAATAGTATTTCAGAATGTTCAGGGATCAAAAACAGATTAATTAAAAGAGGTAATAATACATTATTAATCCTATTGTGCTGAACAGAAAAGAAAGGATAAAATGTGCAAGTAGACAATTTTAATTAAAAGTACAAAATCTCTGATAAGTCTCTATTACCTGCATTTGTAAATAAACATTACAAATGTATTGAATACATAATAATCACATCTCAAAAAACCATGGGCAACATTAAATGTTGGAATGCAATGATTTTGGATTCTGTATTAAAAATGAATGAATAAGCATTGCAGTTGCACAGAAAAGTTTGCCCTATAGGTGGTAGTATTTCTCCAGTCTCTTATTCTTGGTTGGTAGGTAGCACTGCATTTTTCTCTTCATTATTTTTCTAGAATGACTATCTGAGGATTGTTGAGTGGCCTCCTGTCTTTCTATTCCTGATAAATCAGGAATCTACACATCCTTATGCCCACTGTCAAAAAGCGGTGGCATTATAGCAAAGCATTGTAGGGGAAAGCACAAAAGAATAATATAGCTGCCCTCAAAGTTCTGAATAGGAAATCAAAAGCCATCCATTTACATTCCCTTTACAATTGGACTCACTTTTGGGGGGGTTTCCTTAGTAATCTTGCCTTTCCCATGGTTGTAAAATAGAAATATGGCTGAGAAGTCATAAACCTGAGAGTAGAGATGGATATAAACATTGAAATTGTATTATTTCCCAGAGTTAGAAGATGAAGAGGAGGAAGAAGAAGAAGAGGAGGAAGAAGAGCTCAAGAGAGATGAAGATGATACAGAAAAAAAGGAGGAAGCTGAAAAACCTGAATCTGAAGAAGTGAAAGAGGTATTACCCCAAGAAGGAGAAGAGGTGCCTGTGCCTGAGAATGGGGAGATACAACAGATGGAGGGAGAACCAGATCAAGAAGAAACTGAAAAGAAAGGAGAGGAACAGGAAGAAACTGGGAAAGAATCTGAGAAAGAATTAGAACCTGACCCAGAAAAACCGACTGAAGAAACTATAGAATAAGACTGGTGAAAATTGCTTTTGGTTTGTAATTTAGGAACTGTCTTCTTGTGATAATCCATTTTGCCTCACAAAATTTTCTCCCCGCATTATTGCTTGTGATGTTCAGACTACTAAATAAAACACAAATAAAATAATTAAGTGTATAATTTTATAAAGAGGTTGCAAGAATATAGGAAATATACTTCCATGTAGGACTCTTTTAAAAGTTTAACTAATTCAAATAAAGAGCAATAATTCTGAGCATATTTCATTTTATATTTTTATATTGCTTTTCAATGAATAGCTCAACTAATTAAAATTAATCTTAGCTGCAAGACAGCTAACTGATTGAAGGATTCTCAAATCAGTTCACATTATATATCTGAATTTAGGCAAAAACAACAAGCATCTGCAGAATGAAATCTTTTAGTAGTAATAATTTTGGATATTAAGTTGCACAAGAGATCATGTTGTACAAGCAATTTAGATGTGAGTTCTACACAGATTTTGGAATCTTCTGCAAAAGCTGAACCATATATTCAATACTTTTCTATGTGGAAGAGAAGATACTAAGAAATACATTTGTGAATGCATGCAAGTAAAATAAAAGCTATTCAGAACCTAATAGTAATAGACATCTGTATATGAAAATGCTGCTTGTCAGTATCATAATTCCTTGGCATGAATGGGATAATTGTATTTTTCTGGGCACTCATACATAAGAAATTCAGCAAAGAAGTGAATTGTCCCAATCAAACTATTGTTGGGAATCAGCATTTTAGAAGTGGAGCTTTTTCTAGGTTAAGATAATCCAGAACATATCTTTTAAACATATCCTACTTGCAAATTTCAAAAATCCTGCCTTATCAATAACTTCCCTAAGCATAATGGTTTAGTGTAATGCAGTAGTGGGTTCTAAAACCCTTTACTACTGGTTCACGCGTGTGCGCGTGCTCGATGCTTCTGCGCATGCGCAGAAGCGTCCCGGGTGGGTGGGCGGAGCCTCCCGCCGCTGGTGCTACTGGTTCTTAGAACCGGGGTGAACCGGGAGCAATCCACCGCTGGTGTAATGGCTTTGAGAGTTAGATAAGTTGACTGGAGAGATAAGTTCCAGAATCTGCCATTGCCTATATTAAGCCTACGCAACATAGGCTGCTCAGGCTACATGTGACCTACCAAGTAGGCTTATGCAATCCATGGGCATATTTTAAAAAAGTCAATAACGTTACCACCACTGCCCTGAAAAACATGCTGTTGAACACCTCAGGCCTCATCACATCAACTACTTCCTTTGTAGCCTGCAATTATTTTTATTTTATCAATATGGCCCTTCCCCTTCTATAAATTGTGCAGGCTTGGTCTGAATGCTAGTATCCCTTCCTTGAGTGCTCTTCAGAGGTGTATTGTTTTTAATTTTCAGTATTTCAGCAACATGTCTATGGAGATTCTCAATCATCCAGGTCATGGTTGTCTCAAAGATGCTTTTTCAAAAAATAACTGGACTTTTTGTTTTTCCTTGAAGATGTTTTGCTTCTCATCCAAGAAGTTTCTTCAGTTCTGACTGAATGGTGGCGAATGGAAGGATTTATATTCCTCACAGTCACCTAGTCATTAGCACTCAAGTCCAGATGACTGTGAGGAATATAAATAATTCCATTCGCCACCATTCAGTCAGAAATTGAAGAAGCTCCTTAGATGAGAAGCGAAATGTCTTCAAGGAAAAACTAAAGAAAGTCCAGTTGCCTTTTGAAAAAGCACCTTGTAGACATTTCAGCAACAGCCATGCTGGGTAGCCAGTTCTGAGAGCTGCAAGTCACACATCAGCAAAACACTCAAGCCCAGAAGGCTGGTCTATATAGAAAATAGGCATTCCATTTGATTGTTCCAGTAACAGTCCAACATTCATTGAAATTAAAGGGATTTCCATGTAAGGTAGAGGGCTTCAGGTTTAGAAAAGCTAAACCATAATATTCAACAGTTGGCGTTTCATCTGTTGACTGAGATTTTTAGACTTGTCTTTCAGGAAAATCTGAAGTCATAGGTTCCACCTGTGGAATATGTAGAATCTGGAGAGAATGCAGGACTGTTTAGCAACTAGATAATTGTGTGATTATGTTCATATATATAAAGTACCCAATCTGTTTTTCATCCTTGCAAATCAAGTAATGCAACATTGTTACCTTTAGCAGGCAAAAGCCCCAGCAAGGAAATGAGTTTTCTTAAAATGGTGATAGAGCCATGTGGCCAACGATTATGAGCAATATAATCCCATACCTCTGAACGAAATCTTGTTTGGGTACATTGTACAGTGTTAGACTCAAAAAACTGTGGTATTTTGCTTCTAAGTATTTCTTCATCTCCCATTTCATCGTTTTCCTGGCAATGAGTGTGTTTATTTTCTGTTGGGCTGTTTGAGTTTATACTCCGGTGGATATGTATTCTTACATTTTCTGTTTCACTTCGTTTTGTAAGTTTCGGGAATTCGTCACACTTTGCTTCCTTGTTCTTTAGTGACCTACACCTCCCCCCCCCAAACTATCTGGAGGCTTTCCTCAGCAGACTTTGCTCTTAGGAGTGGGGCTTATTTTTGTTCCTTTTGCGTCCTTCCCTAGAACTGAAAAATCCCTTCCCTCCGCTCAATTTTTTGTTTTGTTTATTCCTCTCAAAAAATGCAATAGAATAAACAAAACGCGGAGCTGGGCAGGGCACAACCGCGCTATCACCCCTTGCTGCCCGGGGCGGGGTAGGGGGGGAAAGCAGATGAGCAGGCCCAGAGCTTCGCCTTCCCGTCTCTGTTGTACCAGGCAGGGATGGGAGGGCGTGGCTTCCCCGCTTCCGTTCCCGTTTGGGCTTATAAAAACCGCTTCGAGCGCGCTCCCTCCGCCTGAATGCAAAGAAGCCCGCCGGCGGTCTTGCAGCTGCCGAAGTTCCTGATTCCGGTACCTCGCCCCATCCGCTCGGTGGCGTTGCCATGGTGAGTTTGGGTGGTATGAATTCTGCTACTCCCGGAGCAGTGTTTCTCAACCTTGGCAGCTTTAAAATGTGTGGACTTCGCACATTGTTGGGCGGGGTAATTAGAGCTGAAGTCCATATGTGTTAAAATTGTTAAGCTTGAGAAACACTGCACTGGAAGATGCCACCTCCACAGACATTTTTTGCAGGATGAATTACTGGACGCATTGCTGTTTAGAGTGATTAAATTTTTTTATCCATTGAACCTTGGGCATGAAGAGCATAGGAAACTCGAAATTCAGTGAGTATAGATAAGAAGCCCTGGTCCTCGCCTGGGTGCAATTTGTGCGAGATAATAGAAGCTGTGAAACGTTGTAACGAAGGGCAACGAGAAATTTGAGGTCTGCTCTGGTGAGTAGAAGCAAGGGAGGTCCTGGATGTGCCCAGTCCTATTCAGCCCTTTGAAACTCTCTGGATCTGGATGGTTCTTCCTCTGAGAGAGAAATGGAATAATCCATTCTTCACATGCAATATGTATCTGATGGCATTTGGTTGCACACAAGCAAAGGTAACTGTTTATCAGTTTCCTGCTTGGAGAAGATAGAAAATATAAACATAACTTGATCTGAATTTAAAGGGGAGGAAACATAAAGGGAGGTAACATGAGGACAGGTATATGTCTAGGAAGAAATCCAAATCCCATATTGAGAGTTCCATGATCACACCTTGCTTTACTCTCTCTATATTCTGGCTGGCAGGCTTTATGTGTGATTTGTCTGTTTGCAAGATAATATATTTTTTATCCAGGATGGAACTTTTGTAGTGTTTGAATATTGCAAAAATACAGCCTTAATTTGCCCGGGGGGGCGGGGGGGGGCGGGGGGGAGATTCAGTAATCACAAAATAAATTAGCTTCAAACAGATTAAGTTGGATTGATGATTGATAAGCTTCATCGATTTCAATTGATTTATAAACCAGGAGTGCTATGAAATCTGGAGTTAATGTACTCCACAAAAGCATACTCCAATCTGCGTCCAGGTGAGTGGACCTCAATTCCCCAAATTCTCAAAACTGGCTCTGCTGGCTGGACATTTTAGAAGCCCACATTCTGAAAAATATTCAAGTCAGTTTATATTGATGTAAGATTTTTTATTTTATGAGAAAAGAAAATCTTTTTTTTAAGAACTAAGAATGCTTAGGAATTTACACTGAATGTATGTGTCTGTGTGTGGAGTTTTGGCAAAAATTCATTCAGCTGATTTTTGAAGTGTGTACTGACATGGATTGTGTAGAGCTTATACACCATTTTTACTAGAACCTTTCCCTCCTTTTTGTATTTATAAATACAAAGTAATTTACACTACACACTAAATACAGTACATATTTTATTATCAGCCCTGCTGTAATTTCCTGATCTGGCACTCATGCCTAATTCTCTTCCCTTCCTCAGTGGAATTCAGAATAGATTATTAATGTCTCAAGTCTATGCATTTTCTGTACTTAGAGTAAGTGGTGTGCAGAAGAGTACTACTACTTTGTGCACACATTCTCTCTCTGTCCACCCAGGGCTTATTGCTGCACAGATGCTGCACACTTTGGTTGATGTTGCTTATATGGAGGTGTTTTTTTTTCTTCTTTATTCATGGCTGGCACAACTGCTGTGTATTTTGAACAATCTTGGTTTCCTGTTTCACATAAACAGTTAACCAGCTGTGCAAGCAGACAGTTGATATAAAAGGGGAATGCCTCTTTGTAAAGCTTTGTAAAGCTTCTCAAGCTTTTAGTGTTCTACAGGGTTTCAAAACGCTGCAAGGAAAATGCTTACTTTCAAAACTTTCATAGTTTTTTTTTTTAAGACCAACCTATATATGTTAATCCTTCATTTTATATTTGTAAAACATTAATTGGCCTTATCATACTTCAGGCAAACAGAAAAAAAACTTGGCAAACTTCTTGGTGTCAAAAGTCGGAAAGCTTTTTAGGGGAATCCCATTAATTCTAGGTGAAACCCCATCTCTAATTCCTTTTTGTTGGAAAACCAACCTGATCTGATGGCAGACTCTGATTTTGTTTTGCAGTTAAAATACAGAGCACTTCAGTCACATACCATGAACACTCCAATAAATGGACTCAGACAGCACAATGGTTTAAAATTGCCAGTTGTCAGGAGAGCCAGTTGCTTTTGCTTTTGTAATTGGAAAGAGCTTTTAAAGAGGTTATTGCCCATTTTAAGGTGGATAATTCTTTTATTTATAAAATGCCAAAATGCAAACACCATTGGGGGGGGGTGAATCCAATAATAGTTGCATATTTTAAAAATGCCTACACCTATTATAGTGATTAACATATAACTATAAAATATAAATATAAAAGAGGAAAATAATAAAAAATATCTACATAATATCCATTTTGTATCAATATGGAATTATTTCTGTTCTTAAACTTATTATTAAATCTGACCCAATAAAGAAATATATTTCTTCAACTTCTTAGTTTTCGAATATTAAAAGTTTTCAAAAATAACTAACAGATTCATATTCTGAACCATTACTTACTACCAGTTTCTTTACATTTATGTAAGATTGTCTGCTTTGCCAAGCCCAAGACTTAATAGAACTTAATAAAAAAACAAAATTCCATGGTTTGGGAATATAATTTGACATCATATATATGTTTATTTCATTTCTTACCAAAACTGTATTAATATATTTTATGATTTGAAATAAAAATAAAGCTATTGTTGGACAAGATCAAATTGTTTGAGTTTCATACAAATCTGGCACAAAAATCTGATATCAATCTTTTAAATGCCTAACCTTTAGAGAGGTCCAATAGACACAAATTATTTTTCTGATGGAATTTGTTTCATTCTTAAATCAAAAGAAGTAGATTTTATATGTTATAATAACTACACTTGTTGAGCTTCCAAGACTGAATATTCTAATATTGCCTTCACATTTCAGGTATAGAATGATCCTAATCATTCTGTTTTAAAATTCCATTTAAATTTAAGTTACTGATGTCATCAATCTTTTAAGGATCTAAGATTCTGAAGCTGCTAAAGAATCTGAACATTCTGTTTTGACAATATATTTTAATTGTATATTTTGCCATGAGATGTTATAGGTAAATCATATTTGGAACATAATTTCTAAAAGTCTTTAACACTTGTATAAATAATATGATTTAATGGATTTATTTATTGTTAGCTCAGGCATTCAAGTAAAATATATTCCCCATAATCTTAAAACTGGAATTATTTCACAGTGTCATTTTCTTCTCTGATTCTGTATCTAAACATAACCACTTATCTGGTAAGAACAAATATGTGAAACAGTTTTCAAGACTAGAAACAACCCCCCCCCCCTATTTAATATACTTGTATCTTAAAACCTGCCAACATTTCAGAGGGATTACACAGAGGGATTGTTCTTTAAATAGGCCAAAAAGGACAAGAAAAGTTTTAATTCCAGAAAAGTATCAAAGTCAAAATAAAAGCCCAGTGGTTCTGAAAATTTGGTAAGTTAAAGCTGGCTTCATCATAAGAAAACCTCAGTTTGATCAAATATATTTGAGGAGCGTTGGCTTGCCTTAATTTTTTTCTCATTATAGATAGTCCTTGATTTACAACCATTCATTTAGTGAGTGTTCAAAGTGACTTGACTGTTTTTCACACATATGACCATTGCACCATCCCCATGGTCATGCATGAGATCAAAATTTGGACACTAGGCAACTGGCATGTGTTTATGAGTGTTGTAGTGTCCCAGAGATCATGAGATCACTTTTAGTGACCTGGCAAGCAAAATCAATGGGGAAGCCAGATTCACTTAACAATTGTGTTACTAACTTAAACAACTGCAATGATTCACTTAACAACTGGCAAGAAAAGTCATAAAATGGGGCAAAACTCACTTAACTGTCTTGTTTAGCAACATAAATTTTGAGCTCAATTGTCATAAGTCAAGGACCACCTATAATTTTTCCCAGTGACCCCTAACCTTTTGGGCACCAGGGACAGGTTCCATGGAGAGAAGTTTTTCCTTGGACCAGAGGGGGTGTGGTTTCATGGGCCGCCTGTATCCCGCAGATGGGGCTTTGCTTGTTTGTGTGGCCCAGTTTCTGGCATCCTGAGGACCGGTGCCAGTCCATGGACTGAGGGTTGGGAACCCCTGTTGTAAAGTAATAGGGAGTAACTTTGGAATCTGTCTTAAAATATATATTTAGTCCAGGATAATATTCATTTTAGAATAACATAGGATAAAGTAACTTGGAATAACAGGGTTGGAAGGAACTTTGGAGGTCTTTGAGTCCACCCCCCAACTCAAGCAGGAGGCCTATACCATTCTAGACAAATGGTTGTTCAATCTCTTCTTGAAAACTTATAGAGAGAGTGCATCCACAATATCTGGAGGTAAGCTGTTCCACTGATTGTTCTCACTGTCAGGAAATTTCTCCCTATTTACAGGTTGGATCTCTCTTTAATGATGTTCCCACCTGTTACTTGTTCTACCCTGAGGTGTTTTGGAGAGTTGGTTTTCTTCTCTGTGAGAGCCCTTCAAGTCCTCCTCTTTGTTGGTCTAGATATACCTAGTTCCCTAAACAATTCATGGTACCTTTTCATTTTAATTACATTAATGTTGCCCAAGAGACTGAATGGAAGTTTTAACCACAGAGTTATGTTTACATTCAAATTATTTTGGAGACTGGGTAATTTTAATACATCAAATGTTTCAATTGCATCTGGCCCTTGTGGAACCTGAGTGGTTGAAAGAAAATTCAGAGAAAGAAGACTTCTGTAGACACATACCAGGCAGCATTTAATTGGATAGACAGTCTATCCAATGTGTTTTTTATTAGGAGTTATATATGATGGTGTATGTTAACACATGATATAATAAGAAACAAAACTATACAGAATTGCAGATGATACCTGGAAGATACCGTATTAAGACACACCTTTTTACTCCCAAAAAGAGGGTGAAAACTTGGGTGCGTCTTATACACCGAATGTGGCCCCACCCAGCTACCCTTTGGCCTCTGCCTCCCAGCAATTTACCTCCTTGCAGCAAACAGCACAGAGCATGATTAGCAGAAGCAACTGATTGGCCTCCCAACCATCAGCTGAGAGGCTGCAGGCAGGCCCACCTGCTAAAATGAAAGTGAAACTAGAACTGCAAGGAGGCAACTTGCTGGGAGGCAGAGGCAGCATTTTATTTTCTTGTGTAAATCAGACTGCTGAAACTGGATGCAAGGAGGTAAGTCAATAACTATGAATGCCTATAGAATGTTCAAATTATTAGACTTATTTTTTTTAGACTTATTATTGTTCTAGACAACTAATAAGGCAGCTGAGTTAAACCCTGACTTAGTCATGTTTGGAGTAGATCTATTTAAATAATTGGGAGGAGTTAATGTGACTACATTTAAGAAAACTTTCTGGCATTAATATAATATACTGCCATAATGTACATTTCTCCAATTCTTTGCTATTTCTATGGGTCAGGCACACATGCACAGAAATACACAGCAAACAATGTATATCATCTGTACTGTTTGCTGTTTGCTGGGAGGCAAATTGCTGGGAGGCAAAGGCAGATTTTTTTTTCTTGTTTTCCTCCCCCAAAACTAAGGTGCGTCTTATACTCCGGTGCGTCTTATACTCTGAAAAATACGGTAAGTCATGGCAACTGGACTTCTTTTCTTTTTTCTTTTGAAATGTTTTGCTGCTTATCCAAGTACTGTAGCCTTTTCAGTCAGACTGGAGAAGCTACCGGTACTTGGATAAGCAGCGAAAAGTTTCAAACCAAAAATATTGAAAAGAAGTCCAATTGTCATGACTCAGTTTCCAGACAACTCTACTTGGATGACTGAGAATCTTTGATAATTTGCAATGATTGACAAAATACATTTAATTAGATGTAAGAATTAAGCAGATAATTAAATTTAGGCCATGAGATTATTTTTCAGACTTTCCATGCCTAGCTAAAAGTTGTGGTGGAAACTAAATGCTAAACACATCTTTAAAAGCATTTTAAAACAACATTTTTGCTTCTTGATTGTTTAGGAATCACGTGTTATTTGCTATTGTTGAGCAGTTTTCCTAAGAACATGTGAAATTAGCCCATGGGGATTGTAATATTAAGCAGGATAGATTTTCAGTTTATTGGGTAAGGATAGGCATTTGCTGCTGGTTAGATTCTACTCTCTGTTTTGTCTGGGTAATATTAGGTGTTCGTTTGCTCTAATATCTGCTACTACAGAGCAGATCTAGAATGGGCCAAAAATTTAATTTTAATAAAAGTTGCTGTTTTTGTAACATTTAATAGAAAAATATATATGTGTACAACAAAACTTTTTATATATCACTGTTTTCAAATTAAAATTTGCCTTCAGTTCTATTCCAAAAAATAGATTGTGATGGAAGGAGTTCCCCCTTGCATCTGTTGATCACAGCTACGTTCATTAAGCAGGATGCTGCATGAAAGCACAATCAGCCAGGTGAAGGACAATAAAGTTGGCTGCCTTCTGCAGACATTTCAATCTGCTGAGAAGTGAAACCGAGATGTATTTTAGTTCCCCTACTGTTTAATATTTATGTAAATTCAGTGGTTTCTACTCTTACCCAAAAAGAATTTTACCCCCTTAAGCTCAGAGACAGATATATTTGGCAGTGCTGCTTTGTGCCAAAAATGCAACAATTCTCTCTTACACAGGTGAGCCTTAAGAAAAGTTTGCAGGCCTTAGCAGAATTCTTCTTACAATTAATTGCTCCAAGACTAAAATTATGGTTTTCCTCTGGAAGATCTAGTTGCAATAAACATCAATGGCAATAGGAATTAACAAAATAGAAGTTTTACCTTTCAAATATTTTGGACTAATTTTTCAAGCTACTGGAAGTTGGCAGCAACAACATTTCTACCAAAATAGTTACCTATAACAGTGCCAAGGCAATAACAATAGCACTTAGACTTATATACTGCTCCATAGTGCTTTACAGCATTCTCTTGGCAGTTTACAATGTCATCATATGACCTCCAACAATCTGGGTCCTCATTTTATCAACCTCGGAAGAATGGGAGACTCAATTAACCTTGAGTCCCATCAGGACCAAACTCCAGGTTGTGGGCAAAGTTTGCCTGCAATACTGCCTTCTGTCCACTGCACCACCAGGGCTCTTCAATCCTGGGCTTCTTTTACTCTAAAGCTGATAGATGCATACCTGCTACCATTAAACTTTTTAAAGTTAGATCAGATCTCTGCTAGGCAGATTTCAGATGGTCTAAAGATAGGTACCTACAATGATTTAAAACCCCTGCATGCTGTTCAATCATGTTTTGGCAAGTACTCTTCCTGTCTTATGTCCCAAATGTTGTAATACTGTAACAATCAATCCCTAGTAGAGATCACGTTTTCAATGAGGGAGAGATGGTTTATTTTATACTCTTAGACTGGTACCCTATTGTTATGATCAGTTGGAAAGTTTTAATTGTCAGCTGTTGCTTTAAAAAGATTTAAGGCACCTTAATCTTGGAATGATATCACTAGAAAATACTTTGATCAATTTTATTTTTATTTATTTTGTATTGCCTTGCCTTGTTTTGTGTACTCTTTATATATATATTTTTTTCTTGTGAGAGTAAAGTTTAAGTGACAGGTCTATATGATGGTTTTATTGCTCTTATTGTATTAAAGTTTGCTTTTATGCACTGTTTTTTACTGTTATAACCATTTTGAGGGTCATTGATTGTAAATAAATACAATTTCAAACTACTACATAAAAGCTTGAATTTTGTGAGGAAACATATTTGCAAAGTTTGGAATATTTGCTCTGGGGCTACAATCCCTGTTTATGGACGAGCGGGAACCCCGATCCTTGGCCACTGAGATTGATTAATCTCAGGTTCTCCTCTAAGATAACAAACTTTACATCCAATTGTATGGTATTCATTCATACTCCAACCATAAATGCTGTTATCAGTCCCATACAAAATACAGAGTTTTGTAAAAAAAATTGCTAAACAAATTGCTAAACAAAGGAGGAGCTGTATCCATTTAGAAAAGCCTGAAAGACAGTTTGCATAATATGAAAACCATATTTTTAATTCTATCTCATAACCTGCTAATTTTTTGACCAAGAGGGATATGACATCTCTCTGCCTTTATATTCTGTGGAAAAAAATACTGAGGAAGAATTGATATGCAGGCAGTAATGTACAAAGGAAGCACAAATATATTCAAAGTATCTGTGGTAACTTAAAATGTTTCTATATAGTACTAAGCAAATGCAGTCAAATCACAGTATATTTTGAAGAAATAGCATCAAAATATAGATAAGTTCTATTTCAGATAATAATTTATCTTAAAATGAATATTTGAATTGATCATAAGTAGTGAATTGTTTATTTTGATGGGATTGAAGCATGAATAGTCTTCTCCAGTTTAGAGATAAGAAAAGAAACTAAATTTATAATCTATTCAACTAGCTACACACTTATTGTTATGATTGGGGGGGGGGAGGTGATAGGAGATGGACCTACATAATATGGTTTATGAAGTTGTTTTGACTAGAATTTCATTTATAGGACTTTAATACAACAGTGAACAGATTCCACAAAACAGCTTGGGATTATATCATACCTTAAAATATTTATCTACCCTGTTTCCCCCAAAATAAGACATCCCCTGATAATAAGCCCAATCGGGCTTTTGAGTGCATGGCAATAAGGCCAAGCGCTTATTTCAGGGTTCAAAAAAATATAAGACAGGGTCTTATTTTCGGGGAAACACAAGTATTAATTTATCTTTCTTTCTAACAGCAAAATTGAAAAAGCTGAGCCTAATCCATGTCCTTAGTAGATGTGTGAATGGGTAAAATACAAATAGTTCACAGTATCAGTATTGTGACACCTTCAGTATTTCTCCAGTGGAAAGTCAATACTGCAATGTGGACATTAATAACGCTACCAGCTATATCAACTTTCCTCAATCTGGTGTTCTCCAGATATGTCTTCTATTCCCTTGGTAAAATGGTCTCTGCTTGTGAGAATTGTGGATTTGAAGTCCCACATATTTGGAGGAACAAAATTGGGACGGGCAAACTATGTGTTTCTGTAATTATTTATGGATACTGTAGTTGTACTTGATTTGAGCATCAAGAGAGATGCTCAAAGATATGAATTTATAGTTTCTTTGTGTTACAAGTAGAGTTGACTTTTCAAAAGTAAACTCTGCTAGTAAAAATTTATTTACTGATAGTGAATGAGAATGATTTTAATCCAATGGAGGAATTTTACCAGCTGGTAAAATATTTCTTTTTTTACATCACAGTGGCTAACAAAATGTAGGTAATAAAAATGTTGTGGACATATTTATAAGGCCGAAATAAAAATTATAAACACTCACAGTGAAAACTCTGTAGTGTCTAAATAAATTTGTTTTGTTAAATATTGGATATATTGAATAACAGAATAACAGAATTGGAAGGTACCTTGGAGGTTTTCTAATCCAACCTCCTCCTTAAGCAGGAGACCCCATACTATTCTAGACAACTGGCTGTCCAGTCTCTTCTTAAAAGCCTCCAGTGTTGGAGCACCCACAACTTCTGAAGGCAAGCTGTTCCACTGGTTAATTGTTCTCACTGCTAGGAAGTTTCTCTTTAATTCCAGGTTGCTTCTCTCCTTGATTAGTTTCCATCCATTGTTTCTTGTCTTGCCTTCTGGTGCTTTGGAAAATAGGTTGATCTCCTCGTCTTTCTGGGAGCCCCTCAAATACTGCAATACTGCTATCATGTCACCCCTAATCCTTTTTTTCACTAGACTATACATATCCAATTCCTGCTTCCGTTCTTATGTTTTAGCTTCCACCCTTTAATAATCATTGTTGCTCTGTTCTGCACTCTTTCCAGAGCAGGGATGGGTTCCACTTACCTTCCCCACCGGTTCGCATTGCGATGTTTTGCGCGCGTGTTCCCTCACACAATTTTGCTTCCGCACATGCTCAGTAGCTGCAGTCAGCCCAAAACACAGCTGAGGAGCTGATCAGCTGTGCTTCGGGCAAAGGAATAAAGGTCAGTATAAACCCGGAGGCGGGCAGGAGGGCCCTTTTTCAAGCAGTAGAAGAGGAAAAACCTTCCAAACAGTAAAAAAATCGCAAAAATAGCGGCGCTCACGGACCGGCACCGACCAAACCGGATCCGTGACGTCACCAGCGGGTCGCTAACGGTTCGGGCGATCCAGTCCGAACCGGGAGGAACCCACCCCTGTTCCAGAGTCTCAACATCTTTTTTATAATATGATGACCAAAACAGGATGCAGTATTCAAGGTGTGGTCTTACTAAGGCTTTATAAAGCAGTACTAGTACTTCACATGATCTTGATTCTATTCCTCTGTTAATGCAACCTAGGATTGCATTGGCTTTTTTGGCTGCTGCTGCATATTACTGGCTCATATTTAAATGATTGTCAACTAAGACTCCAAGACCCCTCTCTCAGTTATTGCTATTGAGCCAGGTTTCACCTAATCTGTACCTGCACATTTGGTTTTTCTTGCCTAAGTGTAAAACCTTACTTTTCTCTACATTGAATTTCATTTTCAAGTCTGTGGTGATCCATCTGGATCTTGACCCTATTTTCTGGGGTATTGGCTATTCCTACCAGTTTAGTGTCGTCTGCAAATTTGATGAATTCGCCTTCTATTCCCTCATCTAAATCATTTAAGACAGGGGTCCCCAAATGCTGGCTGGAGAATTCTGGGAGTTGAAGTCCACAAGTCTTAAAGTTGCCAAGTTTGAAGAGCTCTGATTTAAGAAGATATTGAGTGTACTGGACCTAAAACGGAACCTTGGGGTACCCCACTGCTTACTTCCCTCCATGGAGATATAGTTCCATTAAAAAAAACCAGGAACCTCTAGAATGAATTTCAAAAAACTGACAAAAGCAGTTTTGTAACAACTTATGAGAAGTCATTTACAATAACTTTTCAATGAAAAGAAACACTTGTTTTTTGTATATGTGAAGCCACATATTATTCCCCCTCTAAATGCTACTTCTCTTATTAAATCAGCTGGTGTCCTCAATTATTTCCTTATTTTGCCTTGACTATGTCATCCTCCTCTTGCAAGATAATTTTTCAATTTACTAAATATTACAAACAAATTCAGCCTAACTGAACTGCAGCCTTGAGAATACTCTTTATGGAAAGAATTTATCAGGCAGCTTGGCTGTGACTGAGACTTTGTGTCTTGACATCCACAAATCTGGTGAGGAAAAATAGCATAATGAGCAGCAGTATCACTAAAACTGAGAATTTATTGAATTTGAATGCGACAAAAGGTAAGAGTTTTGATCTGAAGGGAAATATTATCTCCCATAAATTGAGCTCAGATTTTTCAGACAAGAGCTATAAAATCAGCTTTCAAATGAGAAAATTAAGTTAAGAGATTATGATGACATGGGTCTTTGTGGGGAGGAGCAGAGTAAAGGATGACACATATAATTATATATAATGTGTTAATTTTGAAAGAGGGTGAATAGAACTAAGCTGCTGAGTGCTGGCTATCAGTTTCTCTATGATTGCCTATTTGTGGGATAGGCAGGGCTGGGCAGGGCAGGGCAGGGGTGGTGTGTGTGTATGTGTGTGTGTGTGTGTGTGTGTTCGTTTGTGTGTGTTCCTGTGTGGCACAGAATGGAACAAATTGTTCCCCTGGAAATGAATCCAAGTTCTCCTCTTAAGACAGGCTTGTGTGGTACCATTGTGTGCGTCTCCTCCCACCTGTTTTAACACAAGCTTGCATTATTTCAGTTCCATTGCAAAACAATTTGTACTTACAGTGGTTTCTCCTCCCCCTTCCATTAGTGTTACTTTGTTTTACTATCGTAATTCTGTTCCCCAGACAGTTCGCTTTTTAAATAATATTGCAGTAGTATTTCAAATGCTACTTCAAAATAGCATAATTTTGGCTAAACAACCAGGATCTTCACTGTGGTTTGGAGTAGATAGTAACATAGATTTTATTGTAATTTATTTTTCCCAGTTTCACAGAGATTAGGGGCCAATGTCCCCTCCCTCCCCCCTCCCTCCCTCTCTCTCTTTTCTTTCTTTTCTTTCTTTCTTTCTTTTCTTTCTTTCTTTCTTCTTCTTTCTTTCTTTCTTTCTTTTTCTTTCTCTTTCTTTTTCTTTCTTTCTGCCTGCCTTTCTTCCTTCCTTCCTTTCTCATTCTTCTTTCTTTCTCTCTTTCCTTTCTTTCTTTTTCTTTCTTTTTTTCTCTTTCTTTCTTTCTTCCTTCCCTCCCTCCCTCCCTCCATTATGGTCATAAATCAAGAACTACCTATACACTGTAATTGGAAAAGCCTTCCTAACTCACCAGTGGTCTTTTTCTTTTTCTTTCTTTCTGCCTGCCTTTTTTCCTTCCTTCCTTCCTTCCTTTCTTTCCCTTCCCAATTGTCAGCCTTTTAAACTTCTCATTTTAAAGTATTTTCTGTCTCCTTTATTGTTTTCTGATACAAAGTTAAGAATTTGATACACTTTAAAAATACTTTTAATAAAGATAATAAAACTTGTTCCCTTTAAATGACAATGAATCAACATAGAATAAAAGCACTTGCCTTCTAGTAATTTCAGATACATGCTGCCTTTCTTTTCCTTTCTTAAGCATTTTGTTCAGTTTAAAGGTTATTATTGATCCAGCATCATCACAGAAGCTCAGAGCAGGTAGTCTTTGACTTAAAACAGTTCATTTAATGACTGAAATTACAACAGCACTGAAAAATAAGTAACTTATGAAGGTCTTTCACACTTATGACCATTGCAGCATCTCCATGGTCATGTGATCAAAATTTGGATGCCTGGCAACTAGCTCATATTTATGATGGTTGCAGTATCCTGGAGTCATGTGATAATCTTTTACAACCCACTGACAAGCAAACTCAATGGGGAAGCAAAATTCACTTAACAACTGTGTTATTAAAGTGATTCACTTAACAACTGTGGCAAGAAAGGTCGTAAGATGGGGCAAAACTCACTTAACAAATGTCTCACTTAGCAAATTTGGAGCTCAGTTGTGGTCGTAAGTCAAGAATTACCTGTACAAGAGGTTGGCCTAATCCTCTTGGTAGATGGTAGCTAAGTTCCTTTCTTTCTAATAAGCAACAAAAGTCTTGCCTAAGGAGCTCACTAGGAGAAAATGAATGTAGCAAATTAATAATGAATATATATAGGTAGTCCTCAACTTACGACTGACTTTGCTTGTCAGAAGGTTGCAAAAAGGGATCACATGACCCTGGCATACTGCAACCGTCATAAATATGAACCAGTTGCCAAGCATCCAAATTTTGATCAGTTGATCATGGGGATGGTGCAACCGTCTTAAGTAGGAAAAATGGTCAAAAGTCACTTTTTTCAGTGTTGTAACTTTGAACGGTCACTAAACGAACTGTTGTAAGTTGAGGACTACTTGTATTGCGCTTGGGGCTTTTTTGTCAGGTGGAAGGCTCAGCACGGTAACATTTGATCTTCTTCCTCGGGTGGGCGAGTCTCCCGCTTTTGTCGCTACCGGCTGCCTGGCGACCTGCAGGCACGGCCGAACCGGGATCATTTTACCCCTGCTGACGGTGGCACCAAGATGGCGGGCTAGCGCGGTTCTCAACCTTCCTAATGCCGCGACCCCCCCGCCGCCGCGACCCCCGCCCCCTCCCACGCGCGATGAGGTGACAAAGGGGGTGTGGCACCAGGGGTGAAATGCTCCCGGTTCGGGCGTGTCTGCAGGTCACCGGACAGCTGGTAGCGACAGAAGTGGGAAACTTTGCCCACCCGCCCGGATGCCGCCATTTGGGTTCTTTTCCCCTCTGCGCATGCGCAAAGCGTTCTGCGCATGCGCAGAGGGTAAAAGAACCCAAATGGTGGCGTCCGGGTGAAGTCTCCCGCTTTTGTCGCTACCGGCTGCCTGGCGACCTGCAGGCACGGCCGAACCGGGATCATTTTACCCCTGCTGACGGTGGCACCAAGATGGCGGGCTAGCGCACGCGGCGACTCCTGTGAAAGGGTTGTTCGACCCCCAAAGGGGTCACGACCCACAGGTTGAGAACCGCTGGTCTAGAGTTTTGCTACAGCTGACTGCTACTTCTGGAATGCACCGAGCTCTTCTCTGACATAATAGTGCCATTTAAAGCCATCACTAGGCCATTTGTGCTCATCTGAATAACCAGCAGCAGGAAGAGCAATAACAAAACAAAACAAAAAAAATCCCCCCTTCAGTTGAGATTGAAAACAGTGGCCTATTATTAAGGAGAAATGATGGTATCTCTCTCTGGAATGTTCCAATAGAATCACACAATTATTCTCTCTCTCTCTCTCTCTCTCTCTCTCTCTCTCTCTCTCTCTCTTTTTCTCTCTCCTTTTTGATTTCAGAACAAAGGCTTCGCCCGGAAGAGCCACGTGTTCCTGCCAAAGATTTTTAAGAAAATGTCCTCCCAGCCCAAAGAGCGCCCTGAGAGTTTGCAGTTCCCCTTTCTGGATGATGATGAAACGATTACCACCATTCGGGAATCAAAAACTTTTTTTGTTCTCCGAGGTCTACCAGGCAGTGGAAAATCTACCTTGGCGCAGGCCATCCAAGACAAGTATAAGGATGCTTGCAAAATCATTTCGGTTGACCACTACAAAATCCAGCCTGCTATCAGGAGTGCCATTCCTGATGATTACAACAAGGTTGATGAGGATCTAGCTGACTATTGCAAGCGTGACATCAGCGTGGTGGTGGTAGACGATACCCACCACGAACGGGAACGGCTAGAGCAGCTTTTTGAAACTGCAGACAAATATCGCTACAAAGTCATCATTGTGGAGCCCAAAACCTCATGGAAAATGGATTGCTTGCAGCTCAAGGATAAGAATCAATGGAAACTTTCGGCTGACGAGCTAAAGAAATTGAAGCCCAGTTTAGAAAAGGATTTCCTTCCCTTGTATTATGGATGGTTTTTAAGCAAAAGGAGCTCAGAGAACTTGCGGAAGACCGGGCAGGCATTTTTGGATGAGCTTGCTAATATTAAAGCCTTCAAAAAAGAGTCAAATAAATACTGTGGGTGCTCCCCCCCCCAGCTTTTTTATTTATAGAAAATTGGCTGTCTACTAACTTATATGTATAATCTTTTTAATGCTTTTCAGGCTTTGCTAATATGCTCACTCCAGCATAATTTGCTGAAGCATCCTTAAACCTCATCTTAGAAGCAAAAAGAAAAACCATTCCATGCTAATTTTTTAGTTTGTATGATGAATCTGGAAAACCTAGGGATATTTTCATTTCCTTTTGTATTCCACAATGCTTTCTCAAAATTGTCACTAGATAATTAATGAACCTCCAAGGAGAAAGCAAGATCTAGCACATAAACCATTTTTTAAAAAAATGATCATTCTTAGAAAAATATTTTGGTAAAAGGCAAATGGACATCTTCCCAACATTCTGTTTGCTTTAAAATAAATCACTGATTTTTATGTATTTTCCAATGATGCGCCAAATAATACTGTGAGTTCCTGCATATTCCTATCCTAATTTCTGGATTCATCCTCCAACTGTCATTCTGTTCCCCTACTTGACTGCCACCTGTTTCTATGCACTGAAAACTCATAATGTATTTCCATTTCTACCTACGCTTCTGCATTCTAGTGTCCTTAAGAATCACTAAACACAAACCGTTCTCAAGCTCTAGAATTTTGTCTTCCAGATGTTGTCCACAAGTTCTTTGAACTCCATAAAATCATCGTGACAACCTTCTTTGTCTACTCCACTTTCAGGAATCTTTGTTAATAGTCCTTGTTGCTTACAGTCTTGGATCTAACACAGTATAGATAATAGTTCCTCATATACCTGTAGATATAGCAGATCTGCTAAATAACATCCATGCCAGTTCTGTTTTAAGGATTTGGTCTTCAGAGTGAATTAGTCTTCCTGACCAGATTGTGCTGGAATTGTAGACTTCTTCAGCCTGTTGCTTTCTAGATCAGGGGTCTCCAACCTTGGCAACTTTAAGCCTGGTGGACTTCAACTCCCAGAATTCCACAGCCAGCAAAGCAAAGCTGGCTGTGGAATTCTGGGAGTTGAAGTCCGCCAGGCTTAAAGTTGCCAAGGTTGGAGATCCCTGTTCTAGATGACTTGGACTAGAGTTCCATTATCCTCAACCTGTGCTGGCTTAATATCAATTAATCGCATTTTTAAATTGCCCATCTCTCTCAGAGAAAGACTGAACAGTATACAACAAAATATTGCTAAATATTTTAAAACAGTGTATAAAATTTTAAATAGACAAGTGATGTTAAAAATTAGTTTAAAGGCATAGGGAGGGTTTTCAGGGCACTAGCCAAGCCCATGGCCATGTGTGCTGCACTCCTTGCCACAGGCAAGATCCCAAAGCCACATTTTCACACCTTTACAGAAAGCCAGGAGAGTGGTGGCACACTTCACCTGGGAGGGGGGCAGAGTTTTCTTTTAATATAATACAGCATATTTAGAGGTAGCTGAATTAGGGAAATCTAACTTGAAATATCTTATCTTCCTTCTGTGCCAAACTATAAATGCAAGCAACATAGTAGTAAGCAAAAGAGAGAGGATACTCCCATCATTTCTTCCAACCATCAGAGTAAACTGTTTCAACATATTTAAAGAGCACTAGCTTAGAGAAGGCTGCAATTGACCAAATGTCATTACCTTCATTATGCATACGGTATTCATTCTCCAGTATTGCACAGTTGTTTGGTTAATATAGAAAAGCAAAACACTTTATTTTTGAAACAGATTTAAGAGAGACTTTCAACATTAGGAGAGATTAATTTTCTGACCTGCCGCACAGAAGCTGTGTGCCATTTAACATACATACTGTGTGCAGTCTTTATTAATAAGTCAATCTTCATTTTATTCATTTAAACTCTGGAGGATTAGGCTGGTTTGGATATACTTTTTAAACTTTTTTGTTTTTGTGAAAGCTGAGCTTTATGGATGCTAAATCCTGCCTTTTCCGTGAATGTTTCTGCATAAGCAATAACATAATTCTACCCTAAGGCTCTCATTTTCCATCATTATTCATCCTTGGAATTTGACTTGAAAATATTATCACCTATTTTTTCCCCTCTGAACTAACAAAACTATACCAAATATATAACCATATTCCTATGCCAAATTTGGCTACGTCTTATAGTTAAAAAGTTTCCTTAGCTAAGTAATTTCAAAAGTCATTTCTAAATTCCTTCTATATGGCTGATGTCAGTTTCTGCAATATTAGTTTAAAAGGCCATAAGTGTTGGGGAGATAGCAAGTAAATCAAATTCAAATTAGGTTCTAGCCTAATGTTTTTCAAACTTTTTTTTCAAAAAGAATGCTGGCTGGAGAATTCTGGGAGTTGTAGTCTACACATCTTAAAGTTGCCATAATTTATGGCCATAGTTAAAGATTAGAGGGAATCATGTCCCCGTGTTTCCCCCCCCCCCCGCCCCGTCATGGTAATAGCGAGTGTCACTAAAGATGGGAACTGAGAGTCCTTTAAATAGCAGCTCCTTCCTATTAATGGAAGGCAAGTAGTGGTGGGTAAATTTGCCATACCATATTTATTATTTTTATTTCATTTCCAGAACGGTCATTCCCAACCAGGTGCCGTCAGATATGTTGGATTGTAATTCCTATAATCCAGCACTAGTGTGGGGAATGCTATATGGGGAGGTAGAAAGAGCACAGCAAGAAAATGGAGGATGCAGACATTGTTATGCCACTTGGGGAATAAAATGCTCAGCAGTGTTGAATGAAATTACATATCTTGTTTATATGTAAACTCTATAGGCTTTTTTGGCAAGAGTTCTCATCTCAAATGGAAATATTTCTTATCTTGTATCATGATCTATCTTGCCAAACTAATATTGCAAAAACACAAAAACAGTGTGAGGTGAAAAGTGCATTTAAAGAAAACTATGAATCAGAAACACTGAGGCTTGCTTTCTTTGTTGTTTCACAGTTGGGCAGCCCCCTGAAGAACCCAAACTGAAAATTGATCTGACCAGCTACTTTGTGAAAAGGCCTCCAGGGGTTTTGCACTGCACAACTAAATTCACTGACTTTGGGAAGGCTCCAGGAGCAGATGATTATGGACAGCAAGATGTGAGAATTTTTCTTTCTATTCTGATGGAAACATGATAGCATGTAAAGTAATTTTTCAAGCTGATTTTAGGTGGGAAAAGTCCAACTTCCTCACTCTCTCTGAACTATTTTAAAAGAGAGAAATAGCATATTTTCAAAGGAATCTGAATGCCCCTCCCAATATTAAAATTAATATTGTCAGCATTTGGGCACTATGCAAATTTGTCAGCATTTCATGCACTAGGTAAGATATATTCTCTTAAAAATAATAGTTGGTATAAACTTGAAAAAAAATGTAGTTCACTTTACTTCCTAAAAATTATTGCCAAAAAGAAAGAATAATTATATATGAATCTCTCCTTTAAAATTTCCTGTATTTAAATTACTCATCAAAGAAACATTCATTTTTATAATAGTTCAATTTTATTATTTTTGTTTTCAATTTTAGATTTTATTAATTGTAATCTTCCTTGAACATATTTACATAAAACACATATAAGTGACTTTTCTTTGAGCAAATTTAGCCAGGGTGTTAATATGTATGTGCAGTGAGAAAATGAGAGGGAGACATACGCATGTTGTATTCACTGAAAAAGTCTTTCAGATCTATTCATATGCCTCAAGGTAATTATCACCCAAGGGAGTTGAGCTACTTTTCCCTTATTCCCTAGTTCCTCAGCTGTGATCCTTTCTAACCTAGAATAGATATCTGCCAAGTGATCCAGTTTGGATAGTCCAGATTGGGACAGAAATCCACTTTGGGAAGATTATAGATTTCACTAAATCCATCATAAAAAGAACAACATGCTCCTGAAGGTTTTTGTGGAAGCAGTTTCCAGTTCAGGCTCTGCTTTATGCCTGAAAGAGCAGAGACATGCCAGCTGCCTGGGCTTATTTTGTCCACAAATCAGAGGTGGGTTCCTCCCGGTTTGGACAGGATCGCCCGAACCGGTAGCGACCCGCTGGTGATGTCACGATGATGTTATGGATTTGGTTCAGTCGGTGCCAGTCCGTGGGTGCCATCTTTTCAAATTGACTTTTTTTGAATTTTTTTTTCTTCTGCGCATGCACAGAAGCTGAGTCTCTGGCACTGCAGCAATTTTTTAAAAAAAAAAAAAAAAAAATTGAATTTTTTTTTTTGAATTTTTTTTTCTTCTGCGCATGCACAGAAGCTGAGTTTCCGGCACTGCGCATGAGTCACCATCTTGTTTTCGGCTTTTTGAAAAAATTTTTGAAATTTTTTTATTTTTTTGCACTGCACATGTGCGCGTGCAAAGCGCCCGCCTGCCCACGAGGCTTGGCCACGCGGCGCGGGCGGAAGCAAATCAGCAGCGAGGTAAGTTAGAACCCACCCCTGCCACAAATGATGGGAGTCCTGGGTGGAGTTGGATCAAGGGAGGTGGCGGCACTCAGTATATCCTCGTGCCACAACATGCTAAAAGGCTTAGTATTATCTGGGGTTTGGGTGGTGCAGCTGAGCAAAGTCCAAGTTCTACATTTTCCAACCTGTTTATTGCTCCAGAAAAAGTCATTTCCCATAGCAATCTGATGTTTATTTTCATTATATCATTGTTGCATTAAGTCCAAGCAATAATATTATGAAACCCTGTTCAGATTCTTATATTTTACAGAGGTCATAGGATTGAACTCGAATAATGGTGTCCAGAAAAGGAAAACTGTGTTTCACTGTATATTTAGAGACAAATGGTTTAATCCAGGGTTCCCCAACCCCTGGGCTATGGACTGGCACTGGGCCGCAACCTGCCAGGAACTGGGCTGCAGAAGCGATAGAAGCCCCATACGAATATGTACGGGATGCAGGCAGCACGCGAAACCATGCCACCCACCCACCTACCCCAGTCCATGGAAAAATTGCTCTCCATGAAACTGGTTCCTGGGTCCCAAAAGTTTGGGTTTAAACTTTTTAAAAAGTTTTTAAACTTTTAAATTTATAACCTTCTTTTCACTCTGGAACTCAAGAGAGCCCATGTAGTTTTTCCTTCTCCCTATAATTCTGTGAGATATGTTGGATTGAGAGTGTGACTGACCAAAAATAATTCTGGTAATGTCTTTGTTAAGAGTGGAGCTGAACCTATGTCTCCCTGCACCTAGTCCAGCATGTTAACTGGTACACCACAGTAACCTTCTTCTGTTGAAACTATCCTTTTAGGTATAGACTATGTGCTAGGTTTATTATACAAATAATGGATTTTTTTTCAATCCTAACATTTTGGTAGATAAGATTCTGTAGTAGCAATTGACTATATTACTTTTAAGGGGCAGCATAATCTGAGTATTTCCTTATTGCAAGCATTCTGACTAATGCAGCTAGAAGGAAGGCATTATGTTGCTTGCCATAAAGTTTCCATGCCCAATTGAAGGTGCTAGTGAACACTTAAGTAGTACACCTACAACATTGTCAGCCAAAATGTGACTGACTGATTTTCATTTTGGCCAATTGTGTGAACCCACTATATATGGTCTACTTAAAAAAACACCTCATTATTCAGCAACATACAGTATTATAGTGTCTTGCATAGCCAATTAAAGGGCTATCTCTCCCCATATGAAAGAGAAAGGGCTTTTTCATAGAGGCCCCAGAGGGGAGACTCCCAATGAGGAGATGAGAATATCCCAAGTGTGGAATATTCTATGCACAGGTGTACATTTGGGGGAATAACGTTTTTGATACAAATCAAATATTTGCTTAGGTATTTTAATTTAGTTCATCTGTTGTCATTTGTACTGTGTCAATTCTTTTGATCATGTGTTTATTTTTACCTCATGATTTACAAGTCATGCATTTTATGCTCCTGCCCCTCTTCCCATATCTAAAGACAATTTAGACATAAATAATATATGGAATGTTTAGATAAGGTTAACATGAGGGGCTGGTAATGTTTCTGAATTTCATAGTTCATAGGCAAATATACACATTCCAGGATAATCCTGCAGGATCCAATCTGGGTCTATAACCGGCATCTTCTGAGCTTTTGGACTCTTGCTGAAGTCCATCTTCAGGGAACTTCTCTCTACTAGAATGTGTCACATGTCTACATAAATGTGTCTACACATTCTGATAGAGAGGAGTTCCTTGAGGATGCATGAGTCCGAAAGCGGGCAAGACTAAACCTCTGCTCCTGTTGTTCCACCCAGATTGGATTTTTTTTTTTTAAACACCCAAACCCTAATCCAGCCCTCTCCAATATGGAACATTAATGACATTTGAACTACAGCCCTGGCTAGGCTGGTGGGAACCCAGAGAGATAGTCCTGATTTGAAGGTATTAGGTGTGGGAGATGGCCAGGTTAATCGGAGTTGAATACACAGCTTATCTTAAGAGGAGTAATTTCTTTTGCAGATTGTGAAGACTTCTTATGGAAAATCTTTTTTCCTGACCATATCTGCTCTATTCATCACCCCAAGAACTGCTGGTGCCCGTGTGGAAATGAGCGAGCAGCAAATGCTTCTATGGCCCGGAGATGTGGATGTGCTACAGCCAGCAGTCAGCCTCCCAAAAGGCAGCCGAGCCCACATCACTCTGGGTTGTGCCAGTGGGGTAGAAGCTGTCCAAACTGGCCTTGACCTCCTTGAATTTGCAAAACTGGAAAAGGCAGGGAACAAAGGCGAGGAGGTTGGGGAGATTGGTGGCGGAAAACTTTTGTCCTTTGGGAATGGAATGTGGATGCTTTTGCTTTCAAAAAAGATTGAGGTGAGAGCCATCTTTGGTGGCTACTATGGAAAGGGAAAACTGGTGCCAACTCAAGGAGGTAGCAAACGGGGATCACCCTTTAATTCCTGTATCATCATCTAAGGGCTCTCGTGGTGTCTGCAGCCTTGTTTTCACATGATATAATGTGTAACCTTTTATAAACTCTTCCCCATCACAACACAAATGATAGCATCCTACGACTAAAGCAATTTCTTAATTCTAGTGATGTCCTTTTTTAAGGAATATTTCTTGACCTTCAGAGGCCTGGATTCCTCAAATGGGAAACAGCACTTTTTTATACCTTTAAAATTAATACAACTGAATATATTCCAGCCTTTTGAGGTTTCCTTTTCTTAATATAGAGAAATAGCCTTTACAAGTTTGCCAGAACTGGGTCTGTTCCTGTGCTGTAAATCTACCTGGTCCCTTACAGCAACATTACTGTTATAGCAGGAGAGGGAAGCTGATTGTACCACTTCAGAGCAGACAGAAAGCATAAGGGGCAAATAGAACCACCTTTTCTCAATGATTCCTGACATAAAAATTCCCTGAGAGTAGAAAACTTAATACTGAAGGTAACCATAAAGACAGAACTTTACACGGTTCTATTTTCAGCAAAGGTATGGGGGGGGGGAGGGGGAAATATTTAAAAGTGCATGACCCCCCCTTTTGTATCCTCACATCATCTTTTTATTTGAATTCAAATTCAGGGCAAACTTAGAAAGTTTGGATCAATTATACCTCTGCCCGTAGTCTGAAAACACCATAACAAAGTTAAGTGAATATGGTATTGCAAAATATTAGACTTAAAATGTTCAGACTCACTTCCCAAGTTACCCACAGAGTAACTAGTTGGCTTCAAGGAATCTCTTCTCAGTTGAGATTCAGAATCAAGGGTGGCCATCTGTGATCAATCTCAGCTTGATGTAGAGGGAAACATGTTACCTTTCTGGTTTGCAGTTGAATATTAAAAGGATTTGCTTCTAAAATGAAGAATAAGGCCTCACTGTTTTGGTTGAGCATAGTAAGATCTTGCTAGTTAGTATTCCTAAGCAAGTACCAGCTGTCTTTTCCCAGATTTTTTTTTTTATGGGAAGTGTGAAGCCTCCCCCACCTTGCAATTTTATGAGTTTTTGAAACGTATGTCAAGCATTAACAGAGGCCTATACTTCAATGAAAAGATCTTGTTAATGTGCAACTCATGATTTCATAATGTCTTAGTCTTGTGCCAGTCTGTGACGTTGCTATTGTATAGGTTATGTCATTGAAAGCTGGCACATTAAATACTGTTGCCTGCAGCCCCTCCAGCATTTCCTCTTGTACAGACCTTTAAGGGATTTATATTTTTCTTATCTATCATCTTAGTTCTGAAGCATGGGTGTCTACTAACAGGAATGTAAAACTAGAGAATAGGAATCTGCCTTGCAGTCTCTTAGTTTGTTGTCCATTCTGTCATGTATTGTTTTAAATGACAGGCATTAGATTTTCAGTAGAGATCTTTATATGTTGTCTGATTAAGATACCAATAAATTACATTTCAACCATTGCCCATGAAAATCAGGGACTAAGACTGCCCTGTACTTTTAGATCAGTTTTTTTCAACAAGGATATTGTTGCATTATCCAATAGCAAAATTAGTTATATAGACCGGATCTGAATTTGCTGCAATTGATCCAAATTATAAGAGTTGCCCAAAGTATTGTATCTGAGAAAAATATCTGAGTATAGAGGGAGACACAAGTAAGGATGTATCTATGATTTTAATTGCATTGGATAAGTAATCCACCAGAGCTGCAAATTTTATGAAAACAGTGCAGTAAAATATGTATCAATGAACAAGTATTTTAGACAATAGATGGTGTGTTCAATACTTTGATATACGGCTTTGTTTTCTGAAGAATATAATATATTCATGGTGCAATCAAAATGCATATAAACGTAGAAGTAAATCCTTCAAAGTTCAAAGAGGTATATTCTAAGGTAATATACAAATTCCCTAACATGTTATTTATATATACCGATTCTAATTTCTATCAACTTCAGCCAGCATCACTGTTGCCCCTGTTGTCAATGACTGTTGTGAAAATTGAAGTTCAAAGCACCTCATACTTAAAACTTTGCAACACTTCAAAGCATACTTCAAGGAAGAAACTAACATTTTAAAACTTACAATTTATGTGGTTTTTTTATTTTATAACATATTTATATGCAGTATGGCATGAGTTAAACCTCTAAAAATAAGGAGAAGCCGAACAAGTTCTAATCTCAGCTGAACCACATCCTATTGAGTGGTATATATTTTGTGTACACAACTGATTTAAGTTCCCCCAAGTAAGTCTAGTTGAACACATAGCCCACTTACTTTCCTTTGAGCAGGATCTGTATAAACAGTATGTTAGCAACCAAAGTGTTGTCTAGATTATAGCTGTCTTTCACACCATCTATTGCAAAGCTGGGCAATAGACACCTGAACTAATCCCCACTTTTGAGTTGGTTTATTCGTAACATTATGGTTAGTCCTCCCCTTTACCTCTAACACACAGGGTTTAATCTCACTGAACATGACCCTTGTTTTGAGAAAAAATCTCCAAGGCCAGCTTTTGCAAATCTGATGCCCTTCAATTAGGTTGAATGACAGTGTTGTTCATTCATAATCAATATTATCTTTGTTGTGAATGACTAAGCCAGGTTAATTTGGGACTATAGGAAATCAAACATATGACAAGAACATTGGACTAGGGCAGATTTTTTTTTAACCATCAATGTGAATACAGTGACAATAATAGTTGTCCTATGTAATTCCTGGTTATGCTTTTGATATGCTCACATTCAATATAATCTAGATGGGAGCTAGTTTAAAATGGGAGCTGGTTAACCTATTATACAATGAAAGCTATGAAATAAGTTACAAAACATACATCACTTGAAACTTAGAATTATAAACATCCAATATATAAAGGAAGATAGGTCGATGGTTGGGTCATTTACTTTTCTTGAATGCTTAGCTATACAAGAAAAAGCTGGTTGTGCTATTGCTCAGGAAACAATGTAACTTGCATTTGCAAAATATTTGTGTCAGTTCTTAAATATTTGTTGTTTAAACATCAAATTACTGTTAATACAACTCAAATAGGGTCAAAGCTTTTTAAAAAAAACGTATAAGAAAGTAGCACATTTCAATGGTTTTGATTGATGTAACTTGAAACAATAATTCTTGTTCTGCTTTACAAAGTAGTTAAGATTCATAGTGACTGTAAAATACACCGAAATAAATGTATTAACATGCAGAAAACGTTTGTGTTGATATTTACATTAGGCTGATTGATATGGAACTTTTTACTCAAGCCTTTGCTAACCTGAAGTTTCAGATTATATGCAGAAGAGATTGGGCTTTTTCACAGATCTATAGGTGAAGGACTGAAATTGGGTACAGATGTTAACTGTAGTTTACCACCAGTCATTTCTTATGAAAGATGCTCATGGATGCTGCTCTGGAAGTGCTCCATGAGTCTCCGGGTAACCCCAAAGTGAAGCAGCCCTGCACAGGAAGAGAGCCAGAGCACTTCTAAAGCAGCTATGGGAGGCAAGAAGAAGGCATGGCTCCTTTAAGGATTCCAAGAGAAATAATTCAAATACAGACCTGTGTTTTGTGAAGCACTTTTTAAAAAAGAAATTGAACAGTCCTAGTACATGATCAAAACCTGTGGTTCTCTTCTCAGTTTTAACATTGGTAGTCTTCCTGTCTACTTCTCTTGTTATAAAAAACAAAACAAACTACAATTTAACACTGACCAACACAGATTTTTGGGATTCCCCCTCCCCCCCCCATTATTCAATCCAGCACCATGTCTCCACACTCACAGTCTCAGCAGTGTCTACTCAGTTTAAAGAAGCGTAAGTCACCAGTGAGATCTGGAGTGTTTATTTTTTGTACATCATATACATTTTATAATAAAGTTAATATCAGTTGCATATGGGTTTGCTTCAGTCTGGTTCAAAATTCTGCATATAAACACACTATGAATCCTGCTTAATGAACAGTCACCACTTTTTATTTAAATAATCTTCACCTTAGATAAGTGAAAAGATTGAAGTGGGGCACTATGGCTATCCATGTGTCTGAAACTATCCACAGGAGAGAGTACAGGATGCTGTTTTAAAAACAGAACATGCAACAGATGTATTAAGAAGTCTAGAATGGTATGCTATCGATTCCTAGCCAAACAGCCTTTCTTCAGGTGGCTTGAACATTAGTTAATGTATCTGTACAGCAAAGAGGACACAATGCATGCAAGAACACCTGTTCAAGTGTACAGGAAAATAGGCAAAAATGGCAAGTTTCCCTAAAATATGCTGCTTTTAGATCTACATCACCAAAGAAATGTCTCATGCATTACTACATGAGAAAGTCTTGGCTCTTAATTCCCTGCTTAGAGATTTTGTGTACACATGGTGGGAAAAAGTGGTACTTTTAAATGGTTAAGTGATATTACTTAACATTGCCAGCAATATATGCCTTCCTCTATGGCAAGCTAACTAGCAGTAAGAATGTCCGAGACCCTCTCTATACCTGTTCTTTATTCTCAGGGAGTTTCCATAAGGATAATACCAAAAAGATACTGTATCATTTCACCTTATTATGATCATTGCAACATTCTGACAATGTATATCTTTATAGGTATACTCCAAGCCTCAGACAGATAATTAATTCTTTGCTTATCAGTCACACATAGTTTTTGGTACCTCTTAAAGATAGCTTGGCTAATTAAAAAAAACAAAATTTGAGAGATAAGAAACACATTCAAATTATAAAATGATTACTACTAGGGTGGAGAATTTCTAAAGCAGGTTATACCATGGCCTAATATATAATGCAAATGTATCAGAACATCCTTAATGACTGCAATAAGAAGAATTGTAGATAATAATAATAATAATAAAAAGGTAGAAAGGCAAAATAATACAGCATTCATCACTGTTATAGGTTGCAATCAGTTTTAAGGTCCAGGAACCTTTTATCATTGACTTGGATCTGACAAAAAAAAAAAAAAATCTTACTACTACTCCCAGCTGTGTAGAGATGATCAGAAAACCTGGCTGCCATCCACTGAAACGCTTAATATTCTTATAATCCTCTGTGAAGTTTTAAAATAAAATTATTGCAAAGAGCCAGAACATCTTAAAAGTAGAAAATTCACAGGATGCCAGGATTGATTCTTGACACCTCAGTCTATGAAGATAACATGCTGTTGTTTTAACTTCTTTCAACCTAAAGTGATGAAGAGGGAGATTGTTGATTTCATAGCTTTTTGTGCCAGTTTCTGAATTATCCTGTTTGTCATTACCCTTAATAGAGAATGGACACAACACAATTCCACCAAATAACTCCTTTAAATATATGCCTTCAACCAAATACAATAAATTCTACCAATAGAAATTGACTGTGCAATGAAATCCTGAACGATTCAGTATTTACCATTTGCTGGCCAGGAATAGGCATGCAATCTTGGCTGAGGCAAGCTGTTGAGTTTATTCTCTTCCCTCTTTAGTTTCTCATTTAATCCCTGGCCATCTCTCAATAGACTGGATTTCTTTAACCACTTTTTGAGTACCTCTATTTGGAACTATTAAAGGAAATGATGCCGACAAAGTCTAATTTACTGCTATTTCTAAAGTTTGTCAGAACCCATTAACTGAGCAGCTTGAAAAATGGAGGATTATTCCGAAGACATAATCTGGGCCTCTTTTGAAACAATGTTTCATATTGGACCAATATCTAACATTTCATTGAGCAGAAGTCCAGGCACTGCTCAATGATTACATTTTTGAGGTTCTTTGTTAAGCTTTCCCCTGGTCTCATAAATAGAAAAAAGTTGCTAAAAAAGTTGCTAAAACTGTAACGCAAACACCACTCCTTATGATGAACAATTTCATTCATCGGAATATCTTCCAGGCTAACCTTCCCCAATTTCATTTTGCTAGATGTACTGAGATTTCAGCTTCCCTCATCTCCCAGACAGTGTGGTCTAAATTGAGGAAAACTAAGAGAGTCTATAAGGAGGAGTTTCACCATAAAATGGTGAAAACTGCACCTAGTATAAAGTGGTTCGACTGGAATACTGTTAAAAATGATAGTCTACTTATGATTTTTACTATTGTGGAAAAAGGAATGAGCTAATTGTCCACAGCAGAAATGATATTATGGATTAGTAGCTGTCAATATGATACAAATATTGAGCAAAATTTAAAAAAATATCAGGAACTTCAATGTGGCTGGATACTAATAAGAGTTCTCTCCCCTGAAATAATGCTGAATTTCTTCTTTTAAACTTTCAACACATTGTTGAATTCTGAAAAATCTTTTCAACATCAAAAATGCTTTTTGAGATTCCAATTAATTTTAAGAGATTCCAACACTTACAGTGGACTTGTACATGCAAGTAAGAACCATGACATCACATGTTGATGTGGAAATGTGAAATATGCACTGTAGATCTAACAACACACACACACATATATACCCTTCATGACACCTGACAATCACCTCAGACTTTATGCGCTTTTCAATGAAATCAAGTGTACATGTTGATCTGGAAGCCATCATCAAAATGGGATGTCCATGTAAGAAATCAGCCCTTACCATTTTCCTGAAGTACTCAAGCAATTGGAAACATAAAGTGTTCCTCAAAGAAAGAGACTCTGGGAATATTAAGAGAAAGTGCTGAGAAGAGGCAATTCTTATTCCAAAAATGAGTCAGGGAATAATGCAGTAAACTTCGTTGTATTTCTCAAGTGTCTGAAATGTTTCTGGAAATAAGGTTTCAATATGGCTACAGTCAGTACAATACAACCAAAGTAAAAAAAACCTCATTTCACTTTCCCCACATTGTGAACCCAATAAAGGCATGGCATATCCAGTTTTCAAAATGTAAGGATTCCCTGAATGAAGTCCCAGCAGCTTAGGAATCTAAAATTACTTAATGGAGAAATCCAGATTTTTCTCTCTTTCATATAAAATTAACAATAAACCAAATAAAAATGTGTATTTCTTAACAGCTCCCTTCCCTTCAAATGCTGGTTTTCTCATCACACTCTAAAGCACACACAAAAAATTGATGTTTCCAACAGAAAAAATGCCACAGCCCTAAGAAATGCTGAGATGCAATGAAGGGAAGATGAAACTTGAAATTAAATGAAGCAGGTCAGGGAAACTGTGGATTTCAGTAGATGAAATGGATCTGTTCCGCAGTTTAGCCAAACTGGAAAAAGAAATTCCCAGGTCCAGAAGCTGAAAGACATAAACGTACAGATTAGCAAATTAGGAAGCAAACCATCAAAGCAATTGTTGCAATATTGAGATCTTTTAAATAAAGTCAGATTCTGTAGCCCACTCAGAAAAAGCATGAAATATAACATAAAATTTATCACTATTATGGGAACAGATGTGTTTTTGGAGTGACTGGCAAGGAGAGGAAGTAAGGTTTCTTAGCAAATCAAACCTTGATTAAACAAACAAATCCACAACTGATATCATGCATATAAAGCCCCCAATCTCTTGGCCTTCTGCAAAGGGGTCAAATTTGGCTCTGTGGTCTTGCAGGAGGGCCCACTCCCCACCTTGTCAGAACCACTGTTAAATGATCATTTTAGGATTTTTATCCTTTTGATGTTTAATTGTCATTAGTCTATAATTTAACAAATTTTAATCCTAATTTAATACTAATTTTTATATGTTGTTTTATTTATCGATATTACATTGTACAGCAATAGCAATAGCACTTAGACTTATATATCGCTTCACAGTGCTTTATAGCCCTCTCTAAGCGGTTTACAGTCAGTGTATTGCCCCCAACAACCTTCTCAGAGCCCCTCTTTGAGGGAGATGGGTGTTTAGAAATTTGAAATATCAATCAATACATAAAACATAAGCTTTGGGCACAGCACACAAAGCCCTAAAGCATATTTCTTGGCACCTTTAGAGGGAACTAAGATCTGGAGAGTGAAATACTTTATGGTCCCCTGCTGGAACTATATTTTGTATGAATGAAACAGCCTCCACTGAATTCCTGAGACCAGAACTTAATAGGTTCCACAGCTGTCCCAAAATGAAGGATCAAGAGACACTGCCTCAATTGACACCTACAGACATTCAAAAGCAGGACCTCCTCCTTTTCAATATACATATCATGTGTGAAAGATGACCCACCTTCAAAACTAAAACTTCCAGGTGTTCCAAAGAAAGCTTTGAAGATATTATTAGCATCAAAATCTATTGGGAAGTATAGTGAAGAAAAGAAAAAAAAGCAGGTGAGAAGGAATTCTTGTTTAAATTTACATTTAGTCATAAAAGTTCTGAAAAGCTTCTATAATATTTTGCAGCATTCATCTTCTTTTTTCTCATGTTTGCCTTGCCATCAATCTCCAAATCTTTTGATTATGCTATTAAACATTAAATGAATAATCAAATTCAATTTTGGATAACTTTCATCAGAAAAAATGTAGAACACTTCTCTCAAAAATTTGAGTATATATATATATATATATATTTTTAAAGTTATGTTTTTACATCTGTTTATATGCTGACCTTCCTTGTTCCCATTCCATAACTATGTACCTATTCACTTTAGAAAGGGTCACTAATTCAGAGCCCTCTTTAGCACTCACCTCCCATATTCATGCCATCTTCCTCTAGATCCTGGCCACTGTCATAGCGGGCCTTTTTCTTTGGATCAGAGAGAATGGTAAAGGCTTCACCAACTTCTTTGAATTTCTTTTCTTCCTCTTTTTGGATTTCAGCACTTGCTCCACTATGCCGATCTGCCAGAAAAATTAAGATGTGGGGTTGATGGGTGAGACAGTGAGAGAGACAGAGGAAAAAAGCCTAACTGCAATGAGAAAGTATAATTGGTTCTAATAACTAGGTGGGAAAAAAAAGCTGTTTATCAAAGTGATACAAATTTAGTATGAAGAGAAGCTTAATTTACTAGTTTATTAATTAAGTACTGAAGCAGATTTGTGTTACTAGATTTTTCTCCTGCCTTTCTATTTAACTAATTACTTAGGGAAAATATGTTAAAAACAAGGCCTTTTCTGAGTCACCTTTCATATGGATCTGAACATCCAAACAGGTTTGCAATGGAAATGATGGTTCTTCAAGTAGCTAGACTTTAAGCTATTTAGAACTTTAAAGATTAATACCAACAAATCAAATTGTTTCCTACAAAGCAATTGGTAATTAGTGCCAATATTTTAGGGCAGGCAACATATGATCTGAAAATTATTTATTGCATTTTCTAATCTGTGTAGATTCCAGTTAATTCCAACAAATATATGACATTTTTCTATGTTCTCTAGCAGAAGATGTCAGCTCTCTATTGTAGCTTGGAAACAACAAAGATAAGTTGGGTATGGTGGGAATTGTAACAATTCTTCATAGTGTTCTAAATGAAGAACTTGGAGAGAATGAAAAAGGGCGTTGGTCTTACCTGATACGCCTCTTCTCTGAAGGGTGGATATATCATTCCAGGCATGGGTTAATTCCATCTCCTCTCAGATTGGACTGAGTCTGTCAAAGCTGTTCAGGTCATGCCCTTGTTGCTATGCTTGACAGCTTGAAACAAAGAAGCGAAGCGACAGACTCCATTGTGCTATATAAATTAATACATTCCTCCTGACCTAAGCCAACAGTCTACTTTGACTATATTGGGTGGGGCTGGATGATATATCCACCCTTCGGAGAAGATGCGTATCAGGTAAGACCAACGCCCTTTCTCCCTCATGGTGGATATATCATCCAGGCATGGGGCATACCAAAGCTGGCTGTCCAATTGGGAGGGTGACAATAGTAGGTAGACTGGAGCTGAAGACTAATCCTGAATCACTTGTTGCAGCACTCTCCGCCCAAAGGATGCATCGGCGGAAGCATATACATCTAGTTTATAGTGTCGCACAAATGAAGACGGGGACGACCACGTCGCAGCGTGGCAAACTTCCTCAATGGACGCCTGTGTCAACCATGCAGCTGAGGTTGCAGCACTCCTTGTGGAGTGTGCAGTAATATTGGTCGGTACCTGTCTCGAATTAAGGTCATACGCCCTGGTTATCGTAAATCTTATTCAGCGGCCAATTGTGGGAGAGGTAACTTTGCGACCCATCGAAGATGGATGAAACGCCAGAAAAAGTGACTCAGATTTACGAAACACCGCCGTCCTTGTGATATAAATTTGTAGTGCATGTCTTACATCAAGTGTATGCCAGCTTTTCTCCGAAGGATGAGATGGACACGGGCAAAAATTAGGGAGAACAATCTCCTGCGCACGATGAAACCATGTATTCACTTTCGGCAAAAAGGCTGGATCCAATCTAAGAACCACTCTGTCTTTGTGGAATATGCACAAGTCTGATTGGACAGATAAAGCCGCTAATTCGGACACTCTCCTGGCTGATGTTATGGCCACCAAAAACGCTACCTTACATGTAAGGTGACTTAACGCAGCCTCCCTCAGAGGTTCATACGGAGCGTCCATAAGGGATCGCAAGGCCTTTGGAAGATCCCATGTCATCTGGTGGACGATAGGTGGTACAATGTTAGATGCTCCCCACAAGAAACGGCGTATATTAGGGTGAGTCGTCAAAGAATCGTTGCGGCCACAAGACAAGACGGATGATAATGCCGCCACTTGACGGCGTAAAGTGCTTGGTTTGATCCCCCTGTCCAAACCGTCTTGCAGGAACACAAGAACGTTTGTCGTTGAAGCCTTTGATGGGACGATGTCCGCCTTCTCGCACCATTCACAAAAGATACGCCAAGTACCGTCATAGATGCGTGTGGTGGAAGCCTTACGTGATCCTTGTATCGTGTCAATGACCCTGGCTGGTAGATTGTCCCTCCTTAGAGCGATTCGTTCAAGCGCCAGGCGGTCAGTTTGAACCACTGCAGATCCGGATGTAGTAATGACCCCTGGCTGAGGGATACTTTGCTCGCCGGAATCTTCCAGGGTGTCTCCACTGAGAGACTTAGGAGATCTGCAAACCATGGCCTGCAGGGCCAGTACGGTGCTATGAGTATTATCTCCGCCTTCTCCTCCAATAACTTCCTGATCACTCGAGGGATTAACAGAAGTGGAGGAAACGCGTATAACAGACCTTTGGGCCATGGAATGCGGAGCGCATTGGTCGCCAGAGCTCCCGGTGTCTTGAATTGAGTAATATATTGTTCGAGCTGTGCATTGTGCAGCGTCGCAAAAAGATCCACTAGCGGCAGACCAAATATATTTGTCAGCTCCCGGAATAGATCCGGATGAAGGCTCCACTTGGCCTAATCCACCGATGCCCGGCTGAGCCAATCTGCTTGAGTATTGGCTGCACCCAAAATGTGATCTGCACGAATAGACAGAAGATGTTGTTCTGCCCACAGTATAAGTTGATGAACCTCCATTATCAAGGTCTTTGATCTCGTTCCACCCTGGCGGTTTACGTGTGCCTTGGCCACGACATTGTCCGTCATCACCAATACGTGATGGCCTGCCAGTATGGAATGGAAGTGTCGAAGGGCTAGGTTTATTGCCCAAAGCTCCAGCCAATTTATGCTGCGTTTGCATTCTTTGTCGATTCCACTGACCTTGAACCATGTGGGAGGATGTGTGTGCTCCCCAGCCCGACAAACTGGCATCTGTTGTCATTGTCATGCGTTTTGGCTCCCAAAACTGGCACCCCCTGGATAGAGCCAGAGAGGCCCACCATGTGAGCGAGGCGATGACCGTCGGTGGAAGATGTAGGCAACAGAAACCATTGAAGGTCTCGTGAATGAACTCGGGCCCAGGGAACTATGGCAAATGTTGAGACCATTTTGCCAAGTAGCTTTGCTAAGATTGATATTGGGGCTGTTTTATCTTTCTGAATGGTGATAACCATTTGTTGTATGCTACTCTGACGGTCTGGGGATAGATACACCTTACCTTGAACCGAATCAATTATTGCCCCTAAATGGAGTAATCTGTGAGATGGAGATAGGTGGCTCTTCTCCAGATTAACGGAGAACCCGTGGTGTCGCAGGACCTGGATGGTTGACTGTATATCTTCCCGAGCCCGGGTAGATGATGATGATTGAATTAATATATCATCCAGGTAGCACTGGACACACACGGGTAAGGCCCTTAATACTGCTGCGATAGCCGCTAACAATTTAGTGAACACCCTGGGAGCCGATGATAGGCCAAACGGCATCGCCCTATACTGATAGTGAGACCCAGCAAACTGGAATCTCAGGTATTGTGTATAATGCGGGGCAATTGGCACATGTAAATATGCCTCTGTAAGATCAAGAGAAGAGAGGAAGTCGCCCTCCCGAACACCCTCCAAGGTTGATGACAGTGAATGCATCTTAAACCGTTTATAAATGACATAACGGTTAAGTCATTTAAGATCGAGAACCGCTCTCCATCCCCCCGAGGTCTTTGGGATGACAAACAAAATCGAGTAGAATCCTTGTCCGCATTGATCCTCAGGGACAACCTCGATGGCATGGATATCCAGTAAGTGCTGAATAGCTGTCTCCATGAGGATCCTCTTGGCCGGAATTCTAGAGACCGGACAGTGGAGACAAAACCTCGGGGGAATGGAGTGAAATTCAAGAGAGAGACCTGACTGAATGGTTTCTTGGACCCAAGCATCCGTAGTGGACTCTTCCCATCAGTTCTCATAGTGGGCCAACCGGCCTCTGATGGGGTGCTCGGGACTACATTCACTAGGGGCGTCGGAATGAACGACCTCCTCTTCCTCGAAAGGGTCTAGATCTAAATGGGTGGCCCCGTTCAGGCCGTTCTTGACGTTGGCGAGGCCTCTGCCCATAAAGCCCTTGTGACCGTTGCAACATCCCACCTGAACCATAGGTCCCTAGAAGACCTGGAGGAAGATGTCTCTCTCCTTGTCTGACTGGAAGAGCGGTCAGAGCCCCCTGACTAATGACGGCTCTTGCGGCCCTTGCTAAGGCCCGTTGTGGAAGAGTTCGATGCCTTCGACGGCATGACATAGTCAATAATGTATATTATTATTACTAGGCTTGTGCCTAGTTCAGTCAGTGGCCAGCTGGCCGGGCCCGCACGAAGAAATGGCTATTTAGCCACAACAAGACTATGTGATAACCTCTGCCGTGCTCTGGTGTTGTGTGGCCCTTTGACAGTTCCACCTGCTCTGGTGGAGTGTGGCACTTTAAATTGCCTAGGTTGATATGGCCGTCCAGCCGTGCCCTGGTGGGGCACGGCAATATATGCAGAAGCCGTGCCCTTTTGGGGCGTGGCGTAGCCTGGATCCCCTCTTTGCCGTGCCTTGGTGGAGCGTGGCAAGCTGCTAAATATGGGAGCGTAAAAACTCCACCGAATCTCTTTGTAATTAGCAGCTGTTCCTGGGGCGGCTATTTAGGAAGGCTGTCACCCCTTCCCTCTAGGCAGGTTACTTTCCGATATTTGAAAGGGAGGCAGTCACTCTCCCTGCAGCTCTGGGCAGCTAAGCAGCTAAGGGACAAAGATTCCGCTGGATCCCCGGGCAAGCTGGATGATGAATGAAGCGCTCCTACTGGTGCATCAATGTGTTTCCCAATTGTGTTCCAAAAACAGGGGGTCCGTTAAATCTTGAACCGACTGCTGATCAGGTTCAGAAGTTATTGGCGCCAAACCAGTGGTCATCTTTGCTTTGTGTAGTAAGGGCCTGAACAGATGAATGGGAAACAGGGCCGTGACAGAGGTCTGTTCGGGTAGAACACCTTCATCCTCCTATAGTTCCATATCGAGGTTTTCCTCTGCTTCAGAAGCTTGAGACCGATTGTCTCGATTAGAACGGTTCGACCCCAGATCCATATCCCATTCCCGAAAGGGATGATATTCCATACAGTCCCTGTTGTCACGCATATCCCCAGTGGCCTCTTGGCCCAGCTGTCGCGACTGCTGTAGACCAGCCGCAATGCCCTGTCGGATCGCCTCCGTCATTATGGCCTGCATGTGGTCTGGTATAAGAGATCTGGGGTCTTCCAGAGTCCTAAGGCCTGCAGCCGTAGGAGTGAAGGTGGCCTCTGGCTGTGCAACGGGATGTGCCTTATCCACAGTAGTCACCTCAGAGAGAGGCAGAAAATTTGCCTCTGAGCCCCATAGTTGGCAATTAGAATTAGGTACAATGGAATCCCGGGTTGAAATGGTGCCACCTGATGATACAGGTATCTGTACTAGTGAACGGCCGTCCAGCACTGACGATGCTGTCGGTTGGGTCTGTCCCCTGGTCACCGCCTTATCAAATATTTTATCTAGTGCCTTGTGACGGCGTTGCTCGTCAGCAATAGACGCTTTTGAAGCCTTTGCTGAAGAATTATCTCCTTGGGAGATCTTAGCTGGGGGTTCTGGGTTTTCCGACCTATGGCGACCTTTACTATGGTCAGAGGTGGTCGAGGAAGAACCCTTGGATGTAATTGTGGCTTTTGACAATGCAGTGTCAAATTTTGCCTGATTTAGAACAAATATGAACCAATTGGTCAGAGGCTTCAGTTAGTGACCGTTGCTAGCCTGACAGATAAACCAGTTTAAGTGGCTGGTCGTGTAGGCTAGTATTGCCGTGCCCTTGTGGGGCTTGGCCTCTTTATTAATTGTGGCTCTAGTTTTATCTGGCCGTGCTCTGGTGGAGCGTGGCCTACAGGTGTCTGGCCGTGCCCTTGTGGGGCATGGCCTTGCCAGTAAGATATAGCCGTGCCCTTGACAGGAGCGTGGCTGGACCGACTTAGGTGTTACCGTTTATCTGGCCGTGCCCTGGTGGGGCGTGGCCCTTTAATGCTGCCTTGTCCTTTACAGGATCGTGGCTGAGCCTGCACCCTCTATGCCGTGCCCTGGTGGGGCGTGGCAAGCTGCCAATTTCGGGGGCGTAATAGCTCCACTGAGTTCTATTATTTAAATTGGCAACTGTATTTTGGTCGGCTCGAAATGAATAGGAGGGGATCCACCCACTCACTGAGGCACACCGTTGTCCATTTACTTTATAGGAAGGAATATGACTTCCAAAGTTGATTTCTGTCTGCTTAAAGCCTTTGCCTTTAATTGCAGTCCAAGTTTGGCTAGAATGAAAGGCTCCGAATGTTTTTGAGCACTCAAAATGGCGGCCGGCAGTTTAAAATTGCCCCTGCAACTGCCGATCTCCACCAACGGTACAAATTGCAACCCTGAACAGCCCCAAACGGCTGTCAAATGGGCCAAAGCACACCTGATGTACCGAAACTTTAATTAGGCCAGCCGAATTGACAGGCTAATTCACGATGTCAATCTGTTGTCTCAAAAGGAAATTGCAAGCCTCGATGGCTAAAAAGCCTTCAGAATAAATGCGGGTGGCTCTCACAGCTGGGCAGCAATGACAGGCTACCTGAGGGGGCTGGAGCCAACCCTCAATCCTCTAAATAGAGTCCCAAGACTTACAGTTTGTAGTCTGCAGAGTATAAAACAGTTTTAAGAATGTAAAGCTGCACAGGTGTTATAGCTTCCAGTCACCGGTCAATTGCTACAGAAGGAATCAAAGGCACAACTGTCCTCGCTGAGCGACTGAGTGAAAAAGCTATCAAGCATAGCAACAAGGGCGTGACCTGAACAGCTTTGACAGACTCGGTCCAATCAGAGAGCAGATGGAATTAACCCATGCCTGGATGATATATCCACCATGAGGGAGAAAAACCTGTTCCATTATCAAGGACCAAAAAATAAAATAAAAAATAAAAAATCAGGGGAATTGCAACTAGAAAGAAAGATCCCCTCCCCTCCAAAATCCCTAAGTAACAGGAACAAAGAATGATCTGTGGATTTTGAGAGATTAATGTATGCACTTGTACTGAACTCACCCACGAACCCTCTAGAACAGCTTTAGTTTGTGTATCTCAACCCCCGAGTTTCAATCTCCCATTTTTCCTCTTATTTCTCCCTTACTGTGTTTGCTTTTCATGGCCAGGAATAATGAATATAAACAAATTTCCAATTAGTTGATGAGCAACAGCAGCAATAAAAAAAACAGTGGAGAATTTGGGATTGGTGGCAGGATTCCACGGCTACAAGAGGAAAGTGGGCAATTCCAGGTGCTGAGTGGAAATGGAAAACCTCAATCTCGTAGCTTCAGAGAACATACTGAAAATTGTCTTCACAGCATAAATGACAGGGCAGTGCATGGTAGAGTCTTATAGCAGATGGAGGAGAGCAAAAAGAGTAGGAGAAAAGCCTATAGCTACATAGCATTTTTGCTCTTTCTCCATCGTATCACATCATTTAGCAACTAAATTTCAGCTCTATTATCTTTCATAATGTTATTCCATAACTGAAACTTGCTCACTTTGTTATACATTGATAGGAGTCTTTGATCCTCTGATGAGGCAAATGTTTTTTTGGCAGAAGCCATACTGATTTAGTCTCAGCAAAGATTGTTTTTCTTTTTAACAATTCTATTGGCAATATCATTTTCTACTCTGGAGCAAGTCAAGATCACAACCCTATACACGTAATCCTTGAGTTACTAATATAATAGAGCCTGCCAATCACATTCGTAACCTGAGGATTTATTAAGTGGATCACGTTAAATGAACATGATCCCTCCCTGCTTTATCCAATGCATGTGTTAATCGAATGCCCAGGTCATTAACTGCACATGAGGTATCTCAGGGTACCTTGGGGAGGGCCTAGTGCTTCCGACCACCCAAGGCCTCTCCTGACCCACTGAGATATCCCATCCTGCCCCGCTGTGTCTGACCGGCACTGGGCCTGTGGAGAATCACTTACCTTTTGAAGATCTTGATGATCAAGCCTCTCCAGCCTCTCCGCTGTGGTTTCTTTCTCTGCTCCTGAGCGCTCCAAAAGTGGAGTGGTGAGAGCCGAGGCAGAGTGGGACCAGTTCCGCCTTGCTCAGCTTGGCTGACTCACCGAGGCTGCCTGTGCAGGACACCCTGTCCACTTTTGGAGTGCCAGGAAGCCTCGGTGAGTTTGAAGGAGCCTTGAAGAAAGGGGAGGGAGGCCTGCGGGGGGCGCAATCTCATGCCCCTGAAGGCTTCCATCCTCTTTGCAAAAAGCTTTTGGCGTGAAGAGCGGAGGCTGCCTGTGCAGGCCTCCGTTCTTCATGTGAAAAGCTTTTTGGAAAGAGGGCAGAAGCCTTTGGGGGCATGATTTCGCATCCCTGCAGGCTTCTATCCCATTTGCTCAAGGCTTTTGGCACAGAGAATGGAGGCCTGCAGGGGAGCTATCTCGCAGGCCTCCGTTCTCCACATCAAAGGTCTTTTGCAAAGGGGACAGCAGGTGTATAAGGCGGCGGCTGCTTTTCTGCCACATGGCCCTGACTCTGCAGATCTTTGAAAGGTAAGTGAACGATTGGTGACAGGATGGGGGAGGGGGAATAGGCAAGGGAAATGTTGCAGCATCTCTGCGGTTGGTCATAAGGGTGAATGACTGTCGTGGTGCTGCAACGTTCGTACGTTTGGTACTGTATCGTAAGTATTTGGGGGGGGGGGTTGTAACTTTGAACCATCGCTAAGTGAACTGTCGTAACTTGAGGACTACCGGTAGTTTCCTAGATCCTTTGGAACTTTTATAACTTTTTGGTCTGAAAGTTTATTCTAGTATTATATGTTTGTGAAAATATTAGGAATTTTGTATTTGAGTTCTTTAAATGTGCTTGGATAAATGCCACGCAGTAATAAGGGGATGGTGTGAAACCATGTATTTTACAGTGTATTGTACATAACTGTGTTGAGAGAATTGTAGAGGATGACAATGGAGCAATTATTCCATTTTAAATAGAGCTGTAAAAATTGAAATTGCATCATGCCACTTTCTAAACAAGAAAAGAAAAACAATCTTCTTCAGTACTTTAGAATATTCTCCTCTTGCTCCTATTGAAGGGACTCGTGGCTGAGCACCCTTGGTTCCAGAGAAGTTGGAACTCCACAACTTAATCAGAAGGAAAAAAAAAAGGAGTCCTCAAGTCACATATTCTGTCTTCTTGACCTTTACTGAAAATGTAGCAGTATCAAACTGGCTGGTGAAAAAAAAAACCTCATACCAATGCACCTTTTCGAATATTACCATTTACCAGTTAAGCTCCTAGCACAATGATAATCACAAATCCTGTAATGGCTCAAAAGTCCAGCAATGTTGTCTTCTGAGAAACCTACATTCTCACCCCACCTTTGTTAACCCAATCAAAGCTTGGGCAATGTTAAAAAAGGGGGAGAGGAGGCTCTCGCACTAAACAAACAAGACAACAGAGGAGCCTTAGTAAGAAAGCTTACATTATCAAATATATTCCTTTCATGACATTCTAGTTCCCTCAGTTGAAGAATCTCTGAAGGGTTAACAGTGGAACTGGGGCAACAGGTCTTGTGCTTTTTTTGTACCTGGGTGATGCATTAGGGCCCGTTTCCGGTATGCTTTTTTAATTTCATCTTCAGAGGCATTCTTATCCACACCCAGGATCTTGTAATAATCTTTCCTTTTACTCTTTTTCAATTCCATCTGTGCATTCTTGAGTAGCTGTTTGTGTTCTATAATATATCAGAGGGAAAAGTTTTTAGCTGCAAGAACAAATTACACAATGAATGCAATTCTCCTCCAAGCAGGCTAAATAAGGGGAAATTCAGGACTAATAAAGTACATTTTGATGCAATATACAATAGATAAGATTTGCTTTCATTAGATAGGCCGATGGCTCCCAAATTAGTTTATTTTTAAAAGTGGATAAATTAATTGCAGATAGAGCTATCAACAGCTGTTTGTCTGGAATCTAACCACATACTATTAAAAATCTCCTGTTTGTCTATTTGTAATCTTTGACTGAAACTGCGCATCATAGGGCAATCATTTTAGAATCAACGTACCTCAAATGGGTTAACTTAAAGAATGTGTCCAAAACCTGACATCTATAATTCCAGAAGAACTGAAACTTGGCTGCCACAGTCATGTGATCATCATTGGAGAAGCTGGCAGGAAGTTGGAAATCCCAGGCTGCCAAGTAGGTAAGTGGCTGCTGCTGGATGGGGGAGTGAATGAGGGAGTCCACAGGAATAGTGTGTGTGTGTGTGTGTGTGTGGGTGTGTGTGAGAGAGAGAGAGAGAGAGAGAGAGAGGGGGTGAGGGAACAGAGAGAGAGAGAGAGAGAGAGGTTGTGAGGGAACATGAGTGCACACAGATGCTGTGGCGAGGGTTAGGAAAGGTGCATGGGGGTGTGAGACAGTATGAGGAAGGCATGGAAAGGGCCAGGGAGGGTGTGCACAGAAGTGGGCAAGTGGTAAGTAAGTAAGTATCTCTGAAAGGATGACCCAATAGATCTAATATGTCTTAAATTATACCGATGAGATATAATTGCTATGATCCAGGTTCTAGAATGGCCCTAGCCATGGAGGTCTGTGCAATTGCTCTCGTTCAGACAAACCTACCTCATAGAGCTGTTGCTGGGGGGGGGGGAAACAGGAGCGAGCGCTATGCATGCTGCCTTGAGCTCTTGAGTGAAAAAGTGTGATATAAATCAAATAAGACTGTCTGAAAATAATAGTTAAGATTGGTTTTCGGCAATACTGAGCTAGTGTACCTATCATCCCTAGCCACTATAAAAGAAGTTGTAGCCTGGATTATCTAATAAATATTAGAAAAGGCCAGTCAAGTCCAGAAGGAAATGCTCTATGTTTACCTTTAGTTTTCTCTGTCTGGTAAACCTTTTCATAATCTCTCACAGCATCTTCATACTGCTCTGTGTCCATGTAACTAGGCAGAAGTATAATTAACCTTATAAATCTCAAAACAAGCTACAAATTACATCAGATTAAGTGAGGGGAAAAAAATCAGAAAATGATTTGAGCTAAAGGGAAGGAGAAACCACTCCTAACCCGTTTTTCAGCTATGAGCAATATCTACGTGCCTACCAAGTCAGGGAGGAAGTACTGTATAGAAAAGTGATTTACAGAAAATCAAATTTGATATGAGCAACATGACCTGATTTCTGGACCACCTGAATCAACAGAGTACTGCAGCTGAATCTAGCAGAAATTCATAGAATAATTTTTGATCTGGTGCATTTTAACACCAATTACCTTAAAGGTTTGGGATGAAATCTGAAATGAGCAGAAACAAGAATATAATCCTAAACTTCTCAAATGTAAAAATGAGAGAGCAGAAGTACATGGAGAAATTTTTCAAAAAGGAAAACATTTGGTTTTTATAGTTTAGCAATTGCCTCATTTAACAACCACTTGCAATTATAAAGATCCTGCCCTGTCCCATTTCAGGATTAGCTGGTGACATTATAGGGGACTCTTTTCATGTCCTCATTAAAGTACCCACCGAAGTGGTATCTAATTACCTACTTGCGATTACTTGTTTTCAAACTGCTAGGTTGGCAGGAGCTGGAGCGAATGAAGGGCACTCGCCCCCACTACACAGCAACACTTGGGACTCGAACACAAGCTTGCTAATCGTCAACCCAGCATCCTAACAATGTGAGCCACTATGCTCCTCAATCTTCATATTTATGATCTCGGCAGGTCTGTATAGCAAAGGAAAGCTGAACATTAAGCATTGCTTAATGACCAAATTGTTGGCCCCAGTTGAGGTTGCTAAGTAAGGACTACCTTGATATTCTTCCCAATTCAATCAATTCACTCAGCTAATATTAGATATCAGGACACCCTAAATCAAAAGATGAGCTGTATCTTCACTACTTCTTAGATTATTAGACCAGTCTTTCCTAGCATTATTTGGAATTCTTTCTAATGATAAATCTCCCTGCCACCATTTTTTGTTCAATCTAAAATATTTTTTTTAAAATTACTAAATCAGGTATTCCCCTGCCCTCCAAATTTAGATGCCCATTCTTACCACTGTGCTCTTCTTAGATAGGCCTTGATGTATGTGTCATCCAGTTTGATAGCACTTGTACAGTCTCCTATTGCTTCGCATAGTTTTCCAAGCTGGAAGGCAAACATCAAGATTAGGAACTAAACCCTTTGGCATTATTTTTAGTCACTAACAGTAGGAAGCAATACATCTCAACTTCAATCTTTATTTGCTTTGACAGGTTTCTAAGCAAGTTTAGATCCTGGCTTTTTGATCCCTTATCATATATTCTATTTAATACTATATTATTATTATTGTTTAAGATTTAATCTTCAATTCGATTCATAGTCTGGAACTGGTAAAAACGTAACAATTCAAGTCCTAACCAAGGACCTAAGAGCTGTTAAGGTAATGTCTGAGTATATAGGCAGTTCTGAGTAAGGTGGTTTTTTTGCAAAGTCAGAATATTCAGGTCTAAGTTCAAAATTTCCATGTATCTAGGCAACCCTTTGGGTATTGCTCCAAGGCCTCCTATTACTATTGGTTCAACCATTGATTTCTTCCTCCACAATTGCTCAACTTCAATTTGCAGATAGTGGTATTTTGTTATTTTTTTTCCTAATGGTTTCTCTTCAATTCGTGCATCACCTGGTATTGCCATAACAATGAACCAGACTGTTTTCTTTTCCACAATAGCGATATCAGCCGTGTTATGGGCCAGATGTCTGTCTTGTTTGGATTTGAAAGTCCCACAAGATTTTGACCTGTTCATTTTCAAGAACTTTGTCAATTTGGTTCCCAGTAATTTTTGCAGCATTCGAACTCAAACTTCTGGCAAAGCTTCCAATGTATGATTTTGGCAACTCGATCATGACATTGTAGATAATCAGTTTGTGAGATTTTGCTGCAGCTACTGATAAGATGATCCATTGCAATGAGAAACTATCTTTCTTGTTGCATAAGCAACATTTGCTATTGTCACTGACAAGTTGAGTTTTTGCTTTCATGTAATTGGTCTGCAGGGCTTGTTCTTGGGCAGCCAAAACGAAGCCTTCAGTTTCTTTCTTCAAGCACCCCTGATCTCAACCATCTCCATGTTAGCTTTGTATCTACCTTTCCTTCAATGTCCTTCAGGTATTGACTGTGCAGAGTTCTTTTTCCAGTTAGAAACTCGATTCTCAAATTGTTTCCTTTCAATATTCTGCTTTCAATCTCGTTGTTTTCAAGAGGTTTTCCTTGTTCATCTCTTTCAGCAGAGGCTTTTTTAATGTAGTCATTTAAGCCATGTTTTTCCTTTTCCAGAGTTTGTTTTACCTGTAAAAGTTCTCTGCTACCCTGAGATCTAGGCAAGTACAATCGATCAATATCACTTTTTGGATGCAGAACATGGTGCATTATCATTAGTTTCTTGTCTTTTGACTTTTGTTGAAACTGCATTATTCTGTTATCATATCACTTTATTTTCTTTGCAATAACTGCAACTCTTTGTTTCAGCTCTTCAACCACAACTGCAATTTCCTTATTTTCCAAGTTGTGAGGCTAATTCTGATTTTTTTTATTCTTCAGGTTTCCTTGCCTCAAATTCTTCAAATTACTTAAATCCAATCAAGTTCTCTTTATTTTTAACTCCAGAAGGATTTTCCACTTTGGCTTTCCCTTCTTAATTGTTATATTGTTTCCAATTTTCAAGCCTAATTCTTCAGTAGTAACATAAACTGCTGCATACATTAGCTGGTTTGTTTGATCTAATGTTTCTGATGGAATAGTCTGCGCAGCTTCATTCCCATTCTTCAATAATTTAGCCAAACTTCGCTTACTAACTTGATTCAGTTTTGGTAATCAAATTCTTTCCATGTTTTCTATCTGAATCTTAATTTTCTCAGCTAGTTCAGCTCTGGCTGTTGGTTCTTCAAGAACTAATCCAGCTCTTGCTTCTTGTTCCTCATCCACTTCTCTGATTTCTTTCCTTTTCTCCACTTATTGCTCCACATCTAAATTATCTCTATTATCAGTTACACTTTAATCTTGATCTTGTGCTGTAGTTGTTATTATTATCAATTCAATTCACAGTCTGGGACTGGTAAATGAACCAGACTTTTTTCTTTTCCACAATAGTGGTGTCAGGTGTGCTATGGGCCAGATTTCAACAGCTATAATATTTTTCCTGCTGTTCCCAGTGCTGCAGAAATGAACAACTAAATGAGTTAAGCACTTGATAATTTTTGGAAGCTTTAAAATACAAGAGGCAAAAAAAGATAATGTCCTCTAATTATGCTTAGTGGTTTTCTTTCTAACCTTGGGTGTTTGTAGAATGACTCTTTGATTTTATTCTTATTTCATCAGTTCTGTTAATCTCCACAAATTTTTTTTTCAGGTTTTTAAAAATACTGCTTACTTAATTCAAAAAGAATACATTGTGCTACTCAGTTTCAGCATCACACAACAGCAGCTGAGTTAAAAATTAAAGAGACCCTATCTCCACCCTCCACGTTTATTAGTAATCAAATTGCCTTTGAGACAAACCCAAATCACTCAGGTACAGTACTTGTAAATCTAGAGATCAGCTAGAACAATTGCTACTGGCACCACTATGGTTCAACTCTTTGACATACAATAAGATTTGTAAGGATTTAAATAAACAAGCAAACAAACATAGAGGCATTGCTATTCTGAACAATTTCTCATCTGTGTTATTTCAGGTTTCAGTGGTGAGAAGACTTCTTCCAATCTGGCCTTCATGATCTTTTACAATTGAAGGTTAAAAGATTCTTCAAGCCCTTTTCTATTACACATTGCAATAAGGAGACAGATTTGAGGTAACGTCTCCCACATTTAAAACTGTGTTAGAAGGCTTCAGAGAGATACCTGATCTAAACAAAAAAGACTCTACTTGGGCACTTACTTTGGAATTAACAGTTCCACGATTGCAGTAGAGTTTGGCATTGGTTTTCCTGTTGTTTGGATCTATTGCTAGAGCCTCTGTATAAAGTGTGAAGGCCAGCTTATAATTCCCTTCCTTGAAAGCCTTGTTACCTTCATCTTTCTTTGCTTTCAGTGCTTTGGCATTCTGAAGGAAGAAGTGGGTCAAAAGATAATGAAAGTCTTTGAGTAATTAAAAAAACCTTGGGCTGTCTTAGCAAATCTTTGTTGGCTAACTCGCACAAAGATTTCTATTAAAGAATTACCCAATTCCCAATCTTAAGATCTAGCAAATGGAGAGAAGTGTTTTGGGCACATCTCCATACATTGCCAAAGTTGCGCAGAAGCAACTTTGAAGAAGCAATTAATAATGTTTGGAAGGAAAGAGATTATTATGCAGATAGGATTTCTTCTTCTCTACTCAGTTTGAAAATACTCGACTTAGCACCTGCTTTAGTAATGTAATAGCAAAAGCAGATTTCTAGCTGCTACCTACCACCATCTATTTTCCTTTGAACACTGCATGAAGTTTAGCATTTCCAAAGTAATTCCTGGGACCCCTTTGGAAAAATTCGAGTAAGTCAAGAGTTGAACCTCTGCATCTTTGAAGTATTTATTTAAAACATTTTAGCAACTCCAGGATGCTGTAACTAGTAGCATCCTTCACCATTGGACATTGGGGTTGTGTATCAGCAAGATTTGGAAAGTCACCCCCCCCCACCCCAGCCTGTTAGAAAGCCCATACATCTCCCCAGCATTTCTTTTGATGCTTACACGGCAGGCAAGGCAGGCTTTATCATGGTCAGGAGCCATTTTTAATGCCTGGACGAAGAACTGCACAGCCTTCTCGATGCAGTCCTCATAGTAAAGGCAAAGTCCTCGGACATAGAGAGCATCAGCATTTGTCGCATCTATTCGCAAGATGTCACTAAATACAGAGCACAGGAGCAAGAAAAAAAAATCACAGGACAGAAACAGAGCTGGGTACATTCTTACTCTCAAACCAAGACACCAATACTGTAAAGAACTTGTAGCATAACAATATGTGAGTACTTCAAATGAATACATGATGCCTCACTTCTGCAGTTTCCAGACAAGGACAGCATCCTTTCTAGTTGTCCACTGACTTTCCTTTTCTCTAATTCCTGACACTGGTTCCCCCCCCCCCCCCACACTTTTATTCTAGTGGACCATTTCCATTTCCATTCCAGCTCCCTTCTGTCAATTTCAAAACAAGTATTCCCATGAGTATTTTTATTTATAATCACATTTGTATAGTTGCCCATCTCACACTATAACTTTGGGTTGGTGTACATAATAATTTTTTGAAAGCTCCTATTGCATTTTATTTTGTTTTCTGCCAGGGCCCTTGTGGACACAAAGATACCACTTTAGAACTAAAAATGCTTTAGTCAATTATGCACACTGGTGGGGGAATTTTAGCTTCCCAGGTTGTTCATTTTTCATTAAACACCAATTTATCCAATTTGCTGTAAATTCTGAACCTGATGCAGAATGGAATGATTAGAATAGTGAACTTGTTCAGGCAGGATTGAAGTTGTCCTCATCCTGTCTTTGTGGGTCTTCTGCTAATTCAGCTTAACAGGAAAGGGAAGAGTGTTATGCCAAAGTTAGCTATGACTCACTCTCTCTTTTTCTGTGACTGTGCACCTCTGAACAAGAAGTTGAATTTATTTCCCAGCACCTTTAACCATATCCTTGTTGATTATCCTCAAATTACTTGAGGACCTTTCCATTAGTTGATTTGATTTCAATTTCTCCATTCCTCTCCTTTCCCATCCCTTTCTTTTCATAATACATTCCAGTTAGTAGTTTTAAAAACTCTGGTTTTTGCAAAAAATGAAAACAAAAACAAAAACACACAAACATATTCTCCACTGTAATTTAGAGAAATAAAAACTGTTTTGGGTGCCACTGTGTCTTCTCAATACTAGATAATGCAAAAGCAGAGCTCTAGTCTTTTTGTTAGAATCAGGAATATGAGCTATTGCCCTCAGTGTTAACTACATTATTATTTATACATATAGGCTTTCCCATCAAACCTGTTATAGTTCTTACCTTATAACAGACTGGGCTTCGGAATAGCGACCTAGCAAAGCTAAACATTCTGCTTTGAGGATTTTGAACCGGTGACAGGCAGGGGCAAATTCTAGAGCACGATCCATACAAAAGACAACCTGGGGAATAGACACAAAAGAGATATTGGTTTGGAGGCAACTCTAGGCCTGCTGAAGATAGGCATACAGCTTGAATAATCTGTAATAGTTGGGAGTTCTGCTCTGAAACAAAATTCAGGACAGGCAAACATTAGTATTTTTCCATTTAACTCATAATTTACGAAGCGTATGGATAATGTATGTATCTCTCAGCAGCTTTTGGTCTTGATAGCTAAATAAGAGTCAATATGTTCAGAGGCAGCATACCCATACTACTGGTTACTATGGACAATATTGACAAGGGAGGAACATATCATCATAAATCTGAAATATGATTTATTTCATAGATTATAAAATAAGTACACTTATAGATCTGCATAAAGGGTCTTTTGGACAGGATCCATATCTCTTGCAAGTTAGCCTAAGGCTTTGAAATGGTACTAATTTTCAAAAGCAAAGCTCGGCCTCTCCCAAAAGTCTTATGAACCTTTTTATGAGGGTATGTAGAGGAGCTTAAGAAGCACAAATACCACTCCCCCTCAACTACTAGTCCTTGATTAAGGCCATTCACATGTTAATACCTGATATCAAACTTTTCTACCTAGAAGCAGTGGGAAATCTACCCCCAAAAACAGATAAGGTGAGGCTTTTCTGCAGTTCTGATCTCCAGAATTTTCCTGTGGAAAATTACATGAATGAAGCCTTTCCAGTATGCAACAATAACTTCCCATCTATAAATTACTCTTGGAAGAACATAAGAATGCCTTTATTTGTAAGTGATGCTTGGTTGAAAATATGAATGTAGTCATTTCCAGAAGTACTAGCAGATGAAGCACATAGTCTTTATTCATAGAAATTATTGGGTGAAACTTGTTCTGGGAGCAAAATAAACCTAAACCCAAATATGCCACAATCACAAAATGGGGGAGGGGGGATTGTGAGTACTACCTAAAGATGCAAAACATGAATATGGACAGTAGATACATCTTTGCTATTTAGAAGTTTTTCTTTGGGAATGTTTCTCTTGGGGTGGGGGGTGGGGGGAATAAGAAAAAAAATGTAAGCTATAGATTACTATCCACTTTCCTCACTCCTCACCTAGGCCACTTTCAATTTTTAAACTAGATGCCTTTGCCCCAACTTCTATGTGACCAGGGCAGATATGGCTTAAGAATACACCAGTATCTATTCTGCATACTTCTGTATTCTGGGGTAAAAGCTTTTCTAAATAATAGGGGATGGTACCCTCTCCATAATTTCCAAAGTAGTAATGAGTGCTAGAAATTTTTTTTTTAAAGTATGGACTGAGTCTGCATAACTCCACTAGTTTATCTGTCACAGCTTCTCTGTGTTCATGGGACAAGCCAGCTCACTGCCCCAGCCCTGGCTCATATTTATGACCTTTGCTGTGTCCTAAAGTTCGGTAATTACCTTTTATGACCTTCTAACAAGCAAAGTCAATGGGGAAACCAGAATGATTAATGACCGGGTTACTAACTTATCAACTGCAGTAATTCACTTAACAAGTGCAGCAAGAAAGGTCGTAAAATGGGACAAAACTCACTTAACAAATGTCTCACTTAACAACAGAAATTTTTGGGCTCCATTGTGGTTGTAAGTCGAGGACAATCTATACTTTATTTTTCTGCTACAAATTTCAGTTTTAAAACATTTAGGAATGGAAAAGATGGGAAGGCATACATAAAGGCAGCTATCAACTTTATATTCATCTGAAAATATTAACTCCTGTGATCTTAAAAATGAAAATGTAGGAAAAGTGTCTCATTTTTCTGAATATTTATTCAGTGCCCTGTGATTGCAGAAATTTTGATAATAAATACTGCATTAGAAACTCAAGAAGCTGAAAATGATAAAATAAAAGTGGCTTCAATGAAGCAGCAGCTACTATGACAAATGATGAACCCAAATTTCAGGCCTCAGTAAGTGTTCTCATGGTCTCTCAGCTAGCTGCATATGAAGAGGGCATTCATTGTTGGTTTGAGGCTCAGCTGGATTCTCAAATTCCCTTCCCCCAACTCTTCTCACAGGTGACATCACCACTGGGTGCAGTGGAAAGTGCCGAGACACTCCAGATGATGGAGCCACAAAAAGGAGGAGCTTCTTCTCCAGAAACAAGGGACATATTTGATAACGCATAAGGGACAGAGAAGCCTAGATAGAGCTTGCTCAAATCTCAGACAAGGCAGATTTCTTCCTTAAGACAAACTTCAGATTGTCTCTGGTGAACCAGCTGCTCTTGGCAATTAGAAAGCAGCATAATAAGAATTCACTAGGTCAGACAGAGGACTTAGCATTGAAATAGTGGGGGCTAAGCAACAATACCATCTTGCTGAAGAGCAATTAAGACAAATTTGTTACTCAAGAGAGACAAAAAAAAGACAGATTTAGAGGTTTGAAACACTTGTGGTTGGAAAAAAAAATCAAACCTCCTGTTTCCCATTCATGAAAAGGTAGGATGAGATTAAGTAATTCTGAGAGCAAGGAAGGAACCTCATCGCCCCAACTAAGCAAAATAGTTTCTCTCTCTCTCTCTCCCCCCCTTATTACACACACATACATACACATCAATTAATTTTTATCACCTTTCGGAAGTCCCGTTTTTCAAAGTCAACTTCAGCAATTTTCTCATAGTCTAGAACAGTTTTGGCACTCTTCAGCTAGAACAGAAGGCATCATATCAGATTAGAAATATTAACTGTTTGTAGGACATTAAGCATCCTGTACATACATATATTTAACTACTGAATGAAATCCCAGGATTCTCAATCAGTTATTAGCCAGAATTCTGAGAGCAGTAGCTCACTGTATCTGATGGACAGCAACACTGGGGAGTCTAATCTAATGTTTTAAATTTCATATTTATTTGAACTTCATAAGGATACCTCTCTTTTGATAAACAATATTTAACCAACAATTTTCAACATACCATAATCTTAATAATACATGCTAATACAAGATGCACAAAGTCTTATACCCAAAATATCTTCAGGATGTATGTTATGATTAAGAATCAAGTTTCTAGCATACATGATTTCTAATGTCCTGAATATTTAAGATATGCTATAGCACTTGTGGGCAGAATTTCTGTCCTCTGTTATGCATACAGCTGGAGGGACTGTAAGAGTTATACTTCTCTACAAAGCAACTGTTTACATAAGCATTTACACCCCACATTTAAAGGAGTCAGAATAATACAACATGGGTCCTCAAACTGGGCATTCTGACCTCTAGGATATCATGAGCAATCTACAGGGGGCGGGATTTTTAACTATCAGACTAAGCCTGACAGATAAAGCGTAAGTGCTGCCAAAAGATTTCCACACTTTGTCTTAGTTAAACTCACAATTGATTTGTAAAGATAAAAGGGGCAAAGTCTGGAGCAAGTTCTGAGACATGGCTAAAACTGAAGGTGTTTTTCATCTGTCAAAAGTCTCAAAACCATCCATTTGTAAAAGAACTGTGATTGAGCAACAGCTGTTGATTTTTAGGATTTAAATAAATTCAGATAATTTAAAAAACGTGGTTAATATAACACACTAATTGTATTAACTGTGCACTTAAGGCTAATGGAGGAACAAATGGAACAATTCTCACCAGAGGAGGGATCATCTTGTAGATCTTATCGTTAATATCTCAAATGTTTTTGTGTCATGTACATATATTCTGTACATTAATTTTTAATCATATACTGACAGAATCAAAATTATATCATTTTAAGAAACGGTTTAAGGACAAGCACTGTTCTAGTAAGAACATGAGGGGTTTTAAAGAAAATCCAGAAATTCTATATACAAAAGGAAAAGGAAACTTTCTCACCAAGCAAAGACTGGAAGAGATAGAGTATTTCTTATACTCATAACAGACTTATAGCCAGGACAAGGGACAAAACGTTTAATTCACTAATGTCCTGTGTGTAACTGAAAAACTGGAATAAGTGTATACATTCAAAATGAAATTTAAAACTGAAATTCGGTATTCAAAAGAAGTGTTAACTAAATTAATACATATAACCCAGTCCAACATATCTTGAGACTTTTATCAGTCAAACACGGGCTGCTGAACTAGATCAATCACTCAAACCTCATATTCAATACCTTACCTCTTGCTCTGCTTGTGCATTTTCATGATCCAATTCTATAACTCGTTGGAAGCAGCGACTGGCAGCCATGGCATTCCCCAGAGATAGGTGGCACTTTCCCTCTCTTAGATGTCCCTGAGAAGATAAGAACATTATGAAAGCATGCAGTATGATGCAGGATCAGGAGAACTACACATGTGAGTCACATACCCTCAGAAAGCTATCGTCCATTCTGACTGATTGCTGAGCATCCCCCAGGGCCTCCCGAAATTTGCCTAACATCATGAGAGTGGCAGCACGGTTTCCATAATAACTGGCATTGCTGGGACATGTATCTGGAAGACAAGAAACAAGAAGATAGTGGTTAATTTAGAAGCAGAAAAGAACTCACTAGCTCTGTATCGTGCCTCTTTTTGAAGGCATTTTCAAAAAGAGAAAACTACGTGCTATTCTGTAAGATTTTGAACTCTTTCTCTCCACAAACTAGATTTTACTTTTTATTTAATATTAATAATGTAATAAGATTTTTATTTTGATACACAGACTAAACTGGCCAGTTTGCACAGATCTGCAAAGAGCATTAAATACTTGTTTGTGCCTTTGCTACAGAAGCATAGAGAATGCAAAGCAACTATAGAAAGTTAGCACCCACCCCTCTTCTAGAAGAACGAAATATTTTGAGAAATATTAAAAAGACAGAATATTATATTTCCCTAAAGGAGAAACATGCTCTTGGAAAGCAGCCCCCATCTTTCTTAATAGCCCCAGCAGGATTGGGCCAGCCTATCTACAAGACAAAAGACCTTCAACCTCAGGATGGGATTAGCCTTCACTCAAGATCCAAACCAGGGCAGAGCCATTAAGACACAATAAAAATTGCCCACAGAACACAAGCCTCTTCATTACATCATCACTCCAAATTCCAACCAAACCTGGGAGCTCAGACAACCTCAGCTATGACCCCTGCATAGCCCCATGGGAGTCTGACAGCAACCAATAGAATACACGCTCTTTTCACAGGAACAGGAAGCTTAATGGCAAGGCCCAAGAGAGGGTATAAATAACCCTCTCTCTCCACTCCATGTGGTCAGCTGCACCAGGATCATGTGCTTGATAGTTCTGCTTCATTAAACCATCTTTCCAATCAGCTTCCATGTTTCCAGTGTCTTTTCCCCCGCTTGGAACTGAACCAGATGGATATTTCTTCCAACACAACTAATAGAGAAATAGGGTAATGGCTAACCACTACTTAACTCATGAAAGATCTACTTTGGTTTCTCAATCAAATATGCCATGATTATTTCCCCCAAGATTTTCTATAACTGCAAAGTTCGGTACTTTGATATTAAGAAAGATCTCTGTGCTTATAGTAGGCTGTTTATACACTGCGTTCTAGACCCATACTGTATCTCTAGAACAGCCATGAATCAGAGAATATAACCTAGACGGATATACTGATATACATGAAAAATCTTTACTCTGTATTCATTAAATGGTTTTCTGCATTAAAAATGCTGGATTTGACTGCTGTAAAAAATTATCCACCTGAGCCAGTTCATACATACCAGAACAGACACATTTTCAACTGAAGACAATAAAGGCCTTCATGATCTATACATGGGTGTGCCCAAAGGTCAGTTTTCAGACTTCCCATCCCTTTCCTTTTCATCCTCACCTATTGCTTTTGTATAGTAGTTGTATGCTTCATTGTAGTCCTTTTTGGCATAAAATGCATTTCCCTGCTCCTTGAAGGACTCTGCTTCTCTGAAAACAAAACAAAACATTATAATCTGAAATGCAGCAGCCTTCAATCCAAGCAAGACAACAGTAAAGAGATGATAGAGCTATTTTATCTTACCAGAAGCCTCACTACCTGAACCCTGAATAACAATTGCTTTGTGTTAAGTACTGGGAAATGGATCATGCTACTTGAATGCACCTTTCTTCATAAAACATTTATTCTCTTAATGATCACCATAATGAAGCAATAAGATATTCCTTAACTAATAATAAACATAATCCCATTTCTATTAAGAAGAAATGTGGTTAGCATTTCTTACAATTAACACTGGTGCTACCTAGATGTTTGGAACCACCGCTTCCAGATTTTGTAACTAACAATGACTTGGTCATACAAATTCCTGAAATTGTAGGTTCAACATATACAGAGGCCATCAGCTTGGGGCAAGCTGTTACAAAATGTAACTAAATTTACATGTAATGGATGCATTAGAGATATTTAGAATGATGATAAATGCTACATTGGTGATGGTAATGAAGAACTTAGAAATATAGGGGAAACATGACGGTGAATACTCCAGTTACCAGTACTTGCCATCTGCAATTCTGATTACCATTTATACTAAAATTAAATACATTACATCAAAAATGGGTTCCAAAATCAGACATGGAACATATTTGCTTGCAATAGAGTTCTAGATATGTTTTTAAGCAATTATACTTTAATTAATAAATTTAAATCAATTTTAATGCACTTTTTTGGACTAGTGATTAAGCCACCAGTCTAGAAACCAGGAGACTGTTGAGTTTTAGTCTTGCCTCACACATGAAAATCAGCTGAGTGACTTTGGGCCAGTCAATCTCTCTCAGTCTTATCACCTCACAGGATTGCTGTTGTGGGGAAAATAGGAGGAGGAAGTAGTATTAGGTATGATTGCCGCCTTGAGTTAATGATAAAAATAATTAAGGTGGGAAGAAAGAAATTGTAGGAAGTTAGCACCCACCCCTCTCCTAGAAAAATGAAATATCCTAGGAAATATTAAAAAGGAAGAATATTATATAGAATATCCCTGAAAACATGCTTTTAGGCAGAAAAAGACTCACTCTTAGTAGCCCCCCACCTTTGTCAATGGACCATTAAGACCAGAGCAAACTCACTCATTCCCCCCACCTTTGTCAATGGGCAGTCTATTCTACATAACAAAGATCTATAGGAAGAACCATAATAGGAAG
>QLTV01002471.1:200739-211635 GCA_003457575.1 Thermophis baileyi
GCCTCCTGCTGCCTCTATCAATGCCTTCCCTTTGCATCAGAAAATTAAAAGCACCCATCAAGTCTCCCTGACCTGACCAATTGGAATCTTTTGTCAAAACATGTGTGTCGCACTCACATGTTTTGAAAAAAAAATGGGGGATTGTAGGAAGTTAGCACCCACCCCTCTCCTGGAAAAATGAAATATCCTAGGAAAATATTAAAAAGGCAGAATATTATATAGAATATCCCTAGGGAAATTGAGAAACATGCTTTTAGAAAGGAAACAGACTCACTCTTGGTAGCCCCCACCTTTGTCAATGGGCCATCAAGGAATGGCCCAGCTCACTCATCCCCTCACCTTTGTCAATGGGCAGTCTATTCTACATAACAAAGATAGGATTAGCCTCTGCCTCATGGCACCTGGGAAGATTGCATCAGCCAGCACTCAAGCTAGCTTGGTATTCAGGACAGCCTACAGAGTTGCCCCATGGGAGTCTGACAGCCAATCAGGATACATTTCTTACACAGGAACAGGAAACTCACATCTCTAGGCCCAACAAAGAGCATAAAACCGGGGCACTCTCAGCCTCCCAACCCTTTTCTCTTCACCCAACATCTGGAAGCATGTGATCCACCTTTTCTGTTCAGGAGCTCATGCCATGTGCTCCTGTCCACCATTAAACCTTCTTTCCAAGCAACTTCCAGGAATCCAGTGTCTTTTTTCCCTACTTGGAACCGAACCCAGAAGGATATTCCTTACAAAGGAAAGAAAGAAAGAAAGAAAGAAAGAAAGAAAGAAAGAACTCTAGGCCCAACAAAGAGCATAAAACCGGGGCACTCTCAGCATCTCAACCCTTTTCTCTTCACCCAACATCTGGAAGCATGTGATCCACCTTTTCTGTTCAGGAGCTCATGCCATGTGCTCCTGTCCACCATTAAACCTTCTTTCCAAGCAACTTCCAGGAATCCAGTGTCTTTTTTCCCTACTTGGAACCGAACCCAGAAGGATATTCCTTACAAAGGAAAGAAAGAAAGAAAGAAAGAAAGAAAGAAAGAAAGAAAGAAAGAAAGAAAGAAAGAAAGAAATGCTAAATGTGCAAATAAAAGTAAATAATCCCAGAAGCAGCAGTGGCAAGCCACTTCTGTTGTCAAGAATGTGTTTTAATGTCTCTTTTTAAAAATGCTATGAAATTCTGGAAACTGCATAAACCACTGATTCTCCCCTACCTTAATAAGAGCTCTGAGGCTTGTCACTTATTTACATGTGCATGATTCTAAGTGAAGCTGCATTCAGCTGAATTATTCAAGACTCTACTCTAATGGCTGGAAGGGGTCTGCCAAATTCATACAGGATATTATCAAACTATGTCAGAATGGGAATATAGCACTCTGGCAAGCAGGCTCTTTATAGAGTTCTGAATTTATGTTCTTAGGGGTGACAAGGAATGCACAAGACCTTTTGAGCAAGCTGGGAATCCAACTCCCAAACTACCTATTGCAACAGTCAATCATAAGAAACAAAAAGCACCCTTGAATGCAAGCTAATGGCTCTAAATTGGTTTCTTCAGTGGAATCCAACCCCCCTAGTACTCCTGGAAACAGCTAAGTAAAGCAGTTTGGCCTGGACAATACAAGCTATTTAGGGAGAAAAAAATCTCAAGAGAGAAAAAGAACAATGGAGTGTTGTATTGGTATGTGTTAACATGGTTTAACCTCATTTTGACCTCAATCCACTGGCCACCCTCTCTAGACTCCTACCCTCAGGCAATTCCCATTAGAATGGAGCAGTTTAGTAGACTAGGTTGTAAATACAATCAAATGAAACCAAAAACATTTCATCTCATCAACAGTCTGATGGAGGTCAAGGCCTCCATACTGCTCACTCTCAGTGTAGTCAATCTTGTTTACTTCAAGAAGGTTATAGTGCCCTTGATTTGCCCTAGCCTACAAAAATGTTAAGGCTTAAGAGAGGGATGGCACATGTAATCCAATAGGTATAATAAGATCCATGTTCCTATTCCCACTATTTTTAACTGAATATGTGATTTGAAAATCACCAGGGGTATGTGTGGGTTATTGCCAAGAAGAGATTAGAGGTATCCACATTTAAGGCTCACCACCATTCTTCATAGCAAGCAAAGGAAAATCAGAATGTAGTGAAACTATTATTGTGTAACAGCAGGATATGAAATAATGGTTTGATCTTGGACTTTTTTAGGTGTAAACAAATTATAACTCCCCAAGTAGGTCTATCAGAGAGAAATGGTTGTGTTAAATCTGAAATGAAAAGTTCTTATTTTTTCCCTTATTTTCCCACAACAAAATAGAAAAAGGCCAATGCTCACAAGAATTTGATACTCAACTTAAGGTATATTTATGCTCCTTGTTAAGCTATAAAGTAAAATGATAATACAAAATACAACTAATGCAATACCATTTAATATTTTTTTAAAATAGCATCATTATCTGTTCACAACAACATCTGTATTGTAGCAGTGTCCTGCAGTAATTATGGAGACAAAGAAACAACATCAGAAATTGGAAGTATATTAGAATACCTATCACCATCCCACTGCAGATTACGCACAGGAATATTGTATAACAATTGGTAGGAGTTCCAGGCAAGTCATGTAAAATTAAACTGCGTTTACTTATTAACCACTTTAATCTCTGAGGAAACTTCTGAAAAGTTGCAGAGTTTCTTTAAATCTTAAATCACACATTAGAATCATGCGCACTAAAATCTACCAATTTTTATACATGTAGTGAGCGTACTATGTTTTAAGATGCAATTTTAGAAACAGAGTCCTGTCCTTGTTTACTAAGGACCGGCTGCCAGAACAAGAGGGAAAGTCAGGATCTCCTGATATCACAAATGGTTGTTTCTGCTTCTAACAGATGCCACAGTCTGAATGAGGTCATTCTGCAAAGCTTGCGCTGATGTAGGCTGCGTTCCCCACTTGCTACTTTTGAAGCTGAAGAAAGAATCTGGCTAAAAATACAATCCAATTTTCTGAATAGGTCTCTTTGTTGGGCAAGACATTGGTGTCCATCTGTGAACTCTGGGGGTGAGACACAGAGCTACAATGAAGAACTAAAAAAAGAAAAAATATCCCCCTCTACTTCTAAGCTTGTGGGAAGCAAATAGCCATGCTAGGAAAGATGCCTTTTGAATACGATACCATAGATTGTTATGGTATTGAAGACCATTATGGTATGGCATGCCAGATTGTTATGATATTGAAGATTGTTATGGTATGGAATGCAAGGGCTCCTTAGAATGCAAGGGATCTTTTTTACTATCCACAAGGTTGAAAAAAGTTATTAATTATGGTGATGTCTTAAGAGGACAACAAAATTATGTAGGACATATTGTAGGTAAAGACTTCTAAGGAGCCCTGGCATTCCATACATAGCAATAAAAAAGATAAGCGATGATGTTAATAGTAGCTTGCTCACTACTACTGATTGTCCCCTACAGTGTGCAGCTGTAGTTGAGGGTTGGATATATTTTACATCAATTGGCGATTTAAGCAGGGCAACGGCCTAATATTTGATTTGCACAAAGTGTGAGATTTCATAAAATTCTTAGGCACACTCTCAGTTCATTAGGAATTCATTACACATACGCAAGAGTTCTTTATATTAGAAAAATGAGTCCACAAGGAGTGTCTATGGAGATTCTCAATCATCCAGGTCATGGTTGTACACCAAAGGTACTTTTTCCAAAGGACAACTGGACATTCTTGGTTTTTTCTTTGAAAACGTTTTGCTTCTCATCCAAGAAGTTTCTCCTGTTCTAACTTCAGTTAGAACTTCAGTTAGAACTGAAGAAATGCTTTCCAAGAAAAACCCCCAAGAAAATCCAGTTGCCTTTTGGAAAAAGCATCTTTGGGATAGTCCACAAGGATTTTTGTAAAAGCAGAAACCTTAGTGGGTTTCCACCCTTTATGTTAATATTCCATAAACCAAAGATCAGCTCTGAAATAGCAATGCATAAGATCAGTAAAATCACATAGTTTGCACAACATAAAGTTGGATATATGAACTACCTCAAGCTAAGTATTAGGAATTACCGGTAGGTCTGTAGGGATTTTTTTTTTATTCTCCAGTTTTAACTTGCATGATGCAAGTGGAATGAGCATAATGCAAGTTATTGTAGCATGTGAATAAACATTAATCTGTGCACTAGTGTCGCCTAGCGTCTAGTGAAAACAACTGAAGTAAATAAGTAAGGTGCTGTATAAAGTGCTGAAAAAGTACCTTTATAACATAGAGATTTGCACTTTTTATTCAAATTCTTCTCATACGTTTTAAGCTTATGTCTTTTGGGTTTTCTTTGACTTTAAGATCACACTTTGATTCAAAATCTTTAATAAGATTTCCCTTTCCTGCAGTGTATACCACATTGCTGTGCCAGATATTGCGTAGTCTTTCCAGATATTCTGTGAGCTTCGGTTTTCTTTTCCTGGAAACTAGTTGTTATTTACAGCTTGATTTTATTATCTGAATAGAAAAGGTAAGAAACTCATTGCTAAGACAATAGAAGCTTTCCTCTACTAAAAAAAGCTCAAAATTGTGAAAAACTCAAAACTGCCAAACGAATGACTTAAAAAAAAAATTAGAACAGGAACATGCCTTTATTCCTTATTATTCTATGCAGCCATGATTATCAAATAAAAGGGACATGAAACATCACAGTGTGTTGTTTTAGCATGTTAAGATCTTGAAGACTGAATATTATTATACTACATCATCAGAAAAATATAAAGAGCTATACAGTACCTCTTTTTTATTGCTTCAAAATTTATTATTATTGAAAATGGGATGAGAGGTGTTCTTAGAGCAAAAGTACAAGCACAATTTCATGTAGGAACCTCAGCTAATCACTACACCTAGGCAGAGTTTAGTGTTTATTCATTTATACATTCCCTCTTAACACTTTTACAATTGCTATGAAGGAAGGGGAATCATACAAACGTCTGAAGCCTCTAACTGACTTCAGGGGCAGAGTCAAGAGTAGCTAGAAATTTCCTTACAAACAAACTGATTAGGAATTCTTGCACACTCTGCCCTTCTGGGGAAAAAAAAAAAAGAAACCTGAAGAAGTTTGAATTTCCTGAATCACATAGACCTAGTAGTTTGGGGGCTTTTATTCCTATTTACTGAATTGCAGTTAATTTGTGGAGTCTTTGATGCAGACTAAGATTGCAAACATTTTCATTACCTAAGTAAATCATCTGTGCTAATTAGTATGAGGTTTGCTCCCTGTTTATATACAACAGCTTGCCCTGTCAATGTTGATCGAGATGTGGTTTTCTCCTTGGTGATGCCTTGATTAGGGCATTATTTTCTATTTGTCTCATGTTAATCTCTGCTTATCTGGATATAGTCTGCTATCTTTTTGTTCTCCTTGTTCTTTAACTGTCTCTTTTAAATTGTATATAAATCACAGTGCTGTGATTTGTGTCTACTTATGGCTGATCTACCTGAAATTCCCGTCTGAATGCCAGGCTTCCAGGAATTCCGTACTTGGTCTAAGATGCTTTGTTTCCCAATTGAAACGAAGGTTGAGTCTCAATAAAGGAGAATATTTGTAGCTCAGGGTTGAAATGAGGTGTTCTTCATGCTGAGCTTGGTTGTTTTGTTGCAGATGTTTCATTACCCAAACTAGATAACATCAGAGATTCAAAAATAATATCGCTACAGACCTAATTCCTAATATTTATCTTGAGAAAGTAACTATGTAATTTTACTAATCTTATGCATGCTGTTTCAGAGCTAGTTTGGGTAATGAAACGTTTGCAAAACAACCAAGTTCAGAGAGCACCAAGAACCCCTCATGGTTGAGTCTGCCAGGTGTTGTGAGATTGAATAGTTTTCATTGTGTTTTCTACTTGCTGTTCATGGATGTGCTCTGTAATCCTCTGTCTGTTTTACTTAAGATGTTTTGGACAGCTTTAGTTGGTTTGTGTGCTATGGTGATGCTATAATGATTGTTGTTGCTTCTGAGGTGTTTTTGATGTATATCATAGACATATAAATACATTTACAAATTATGCACCACACTCACTAGCACTGATAATGTTACCTAGCTGGTTAATAAAACGTCTGCAAGCAAATACCCATGTTCAGAGAGCACCAAGCACCCTAAGCTACATATATTTTTTTCAGTTGATAATTTTGTGGACAAATACATTTAGGAAGTCCTTGACTTACTGGTCGCTTAATAGCCACCTGCATTTACAATGGCAATAGAACTTTATAGTCTTTACAATTTTTATAATTAGTAGTGTTCCCCCCCTCCCCCTCATGTGAGTTCATGCCAGGTGCTCGGTTAATAGTCACAGCATTAAAGGCAGACAAGTGACCGCAATCTATGACTTTTTTTTATCAGTTTCTGGCTTTATTTACTGGTTTCTGGCAAAAAACACCATTAGAATGGATTCACTTAACAATTATTACTACAGGTAATCCTTGACTTACGACAATTGAGCCAAAATTTCTGTTGTTAAATGAGACATTTGTTAAGTGAGTTTTGCTCCATTTTACGAACTTTCTTGCCACAGTTCTTAAGTGAATCAGTGCAGTTATTAAATAGATAACATGGTTGTTAAGTGAATCTGGCTTCCCTATTGACTTTGCTTGTCAGAAGGTTGCAAAAAATGAGCACATGACCCCGGAACACTGCAACTGTCAAAAGTATGAACCAGTTGCCAAGCGTCTAAATTTTGATCCATGATCATGGGGATGCTGCTAAAAAATGGTCATAGGTCACTTTTTTCAGTGCCACTGTAACTTTGAACGGTCACTAAATGAACATTGTAAGTCGAGGACTGCCTGTATATTCGCTTAATGACCACAGCAAAAAATGCTAGAAAAACAATTCTATTCCTCAGCTAAGAAGGAAAACCTCTGCACCAGATGAAATAACTGAGTCAGTGCTGTTTTTTGTAAATTTCCCACTTGGTTTTAGCAAGAGTGAAATTTTTAAGAATAAAAATTATGGTAGCATAACTGAGTATCATACCTTTGCCCTTTTTCATTTTCCCTTGTAGTTGCAGGATGAGGGGTGAAGAAAGAAAACCAAACAGCCAAGGACAGAGAATACCTAGAGAACCCCCATTTTCCCTGGGGGCTCTCTACAATATAATTTCCATTACAATTGGGGGGGGGGGAAGTAATCAAATCCCAACTTGTTGAGCAAAACAACAAAGCTGACCAGGAAGCAGAGACAGTTTTATCTTTTGCTCCATTTACCAAATTTTCCTAGTGTCATAACTCAAACCAGCTGAATGTGTCATACGAATAGGCCACTGGAAACAATCACTCCAGACCAATCATGTGACTATATAAAAGTATATTTCTCAATTTTATTATTCAAAGCTTTTAACATACATTTGATTTAAGATAATTAATAAAAGAGAATATTTGTAGCTCAGGGTTGAAATGAGGGGCCCCTGGTGCTTTGTGAGCTTGGTTGTTTTCTCGGTTGTTTTCTTTCTTACTCCCCATGTCTCTGCCTCTGTCTGCCAGTGCGCTGCGCAAAGATGAGCCTCCTGCAGCTGCCTGCCACTCCAGCCCACCGACTTTTGGCTTTCCCGTGGCCAGCGTGGCGCCTCCAGATCGCCTGCCTTCCCCCCGCACCTCTGCCTCCATCTGGTGCTTGGACACGGATTCAACTCACCTGTGCTGTGTGGGCTGCGGCTGCTACTTGACACCGTTGGCCCACGCGCATTCGCCACCTCTTGTGTTGGCCGCCTCCTGTGCTGGCCGCCACCCCTTCACTAGGGCTTATTTTTGGGGTAGAGCTTATATAAGGTGCACATTTAAAAATCAGGCTAGGTCTTATTTTCAGGGAAACACGGTACTTAGATTTTTATAACCATCACAGTTAATGAATTTACCCAGACTCTATAGCACAGAGTACATTTATGCTACGATAAACTCTCATTTTAGATACTAGCCCCTCCAGCAGCCGAATCAGAGGAGGAGGAGGTATGGGAGTCAGGGTCAACCTGAGAGCTCCAAGGGGGAAGAGGGAATAGAGCTGGCAGAGAGAGAGAGACAGAGGCAGAACCTGGGCTGTCAGTCAGCCCTCAGATGGTGAGTCAACAGCTCCCAGATCTGCAGGTGGCTGATGAGAAAGAGGAAGAACAGCTGGGTCCAGTGCCTGACATGCGGATGTGCAGAAGGCAGAGGAGAGAAGAACAGTGGAAATTCGTGGGCCGATCCTTGGGACCGAAGAGCCACCGCTGCTAGCGAAGCGCCACCCTAGTTCTGGGGATAAAAGGCAGAGGGTAGAGATGAATAGATGTAGCAGACAACTATTCATCTTCCGGCTGGATGGACTTGTTAGCCTGCGGTGAGAGAGAAACTTTTTGCCAGGGCTGTCGGCATTCCTAATAAAGGAATCTTTGAGTTAACTTCAGAGGGTTTGTTGTGTTTGGGGAGCTAGGTCAGAACACTAGGATTATGCATTACTCCAAATAAAAATGCAGTACCTATCTGCAATACCTTAACACAATTGTGTTTTCCAAGGATCACACAGCAGGGAAAACTTTAACCCTAATCCTAATCACAGCAGTTTTGAAGCAATTTCACTCTTGTTCTAAAATGTCTAGCAAATAGGTGTTACATTTTTGTTTCCGTGCTCTCAAAAACATATACAAAACGCTGCACAACCCTACTAGAGACTGTCCCGAGACAGAAATCCTCCCAGAACCCAGGATATGCCCTTTTTGTGAAGTAGTATACATATTCTCAGAATGTGAGCAGGCAATTCAAGCTATGGAAGTTGTACTGGCGAGGTTTTTAAATTTGGGGAAAATCCTTCCCACACAATTGATAAGGAATCCATATTGCAAAGGATTCTGAAAAATGCTCTGGGAATAATGGTTAGTCATTATGGATGCCTGATATGCAAGATTTAACATGGTCTCTCTTTCTTCTGTGTTTGTAGTATGTATCTCCTTTTTACCAATATTGACAGACACAACTGTACTTTTTTATAATCTCAACCATTATCTAACATTGGTACAATAACGCATGCCTGAATTCATATATCATAATAACTATAATTTAACTATGATGAACTGAATAAATCACATTCAACTGCAATTAATAGTTTAATAATCTTAAAATTATGGTTCTCTTAGGAAGTTGTTTTAATTCTCCTTCACTCCCTAACCCCACAAACTAAATTATTCAGTTTCACTATTTGAAGACAGGAAATTATAGATCACCTTGCAATCTTGCGAGGAGGAAAAAAGTCAATACCTTTGATTGGTGGTCAACTGTCACTAGGGAATCTAATAGTTTGAATTCCATTATGGAATATTTAGCTGGAAGACTCATATTCAAACCCTAGCCAAGCTTGCTAACAAATTATAGCTCACTTATCCAATTCAGAAGGTTCCCCTGAGGATAAACTACACTATGCACCCTAGCAAACTGCCAATTACAAGTGTTGGCTATCATCCAATGTCCCAGAAGTACATGTGTTACCACCCAACTATGTATGTCACAGTTTCTATATATAAGTATAATAAGCGTTTACTGTTAGGTACCTTTAGCTGTAGGGCAGAAGAGAAATCTGAAATAAGGTGCAAATCCTTTGAATAACAGGAGAAACAGGAATTCTTTTCAAATCATACATCTGATTTTGTAATTAATGATGGCCAACAGATTCATTTTTTCTTCACCTTTTTTTCTGTTTGCCCAGCCAGTCAAAACCACAGCCTGACACTACAAACTTCAAGATTAGCTACTAATTTTTGCTAGAGATTCCTCTACGTCTATGATTTTTCTCACAAGAGGAGTCACTTGCTATAAACCAAGTGGCACCAAACCCAGAATTTTTTTTTAAAAAAATACTGCATTCATTTTCACATGAAAGTGCCTACACTATTATGCAGTGATTATGAATCTGAGAGATGAGAAAATTCACTGCCCCATGATAACCCAAAATGAAATTCAAAATGTTTTTCCCAAATAAGATTTAACACAAAATGCAGAGATTATTAAATGTCTGACTACTGTGGCATTTCTCATTATCTAAAAGCTTCCCATGGCAAGAACAGCTGGTACCCTAACCAACATATGTTTATTTAGTGGGATGTTCTTGAAATGCTGAGATCAAAGAGAAATCGTTTATATACCAAACCATATCCCAAGTCATGTACTGTGCACAATATCAAAAACAAAGAGACCAACTGTACAGTAATTGATGGTCAAACTAACTTGTCTGTAAAATAGAGTAAAAACATTACTCAAATATATGTATTTCTGGTTCCTCTTCAGAACCTGTATATATAGGGTTCTTGTAATAAACCCTTGTGGGAAAGTACTTGGAGAACTATAATAACTGAATTACAGGAATAATGGACTTCAGCAGTAAGTCTGCAACTACACACACAGAGAGACCTGCAGTAGGATGATCTGCAGCCTGAATCCCGTTATACCTTGAAATTGGGAAATTCACAGTTAAATGTAAATATTGATCAGACTGTAGGTCTCTTTCATCCAGCAATTTATCCCCTAAAGAGCCCGGAAGTTACAACAGAACCTGCATGATTTATTCCTCAACACATTGAATTTTAGACGTTACATTGTCCCTCAATGAGAGAGCTTCTCTTAACTGCCCTTCATTAATTGGATTAATCTTGAATTTTCTCATTCGTGACCCTTTGGAGGAAGAGCTGACAAATGACAACGATAACAAATCGCAGGTGCTACCTTCCAAGCTACTTTCCTAAAAGAAGCCCTATTTCTCTTTCCCCCCCACCACCACCACGGCAGTGAAGCAGGCTCCGCCTCTTATCCTCTCCCCCCCCCCGGCTTCGAAGCAGCCCCTCCCCCCCCGCCGGGGCAAAAAAAACACTTCCAAGGAAGGCAGAGGGGGGGGAGGGGCCAC
>QLTV01002471.1:211737-239437 GCA_003457575.1 Thermophis baileyi
CTTATCCTCCCCCCCCCCCCCGGCTTCGAAGCAGCCCCTCCCCCTCCGCGGGGGCAAAAAACTCCCTTCCAGGGACGGAAGAGGTGGCGGAGGGCTTACCTGCGCGTCCCCTCGTCCTCCTCGCTCAACATCAGCGGCACCGCGGAATGCGAAGCCACCGCTGGGGGTGCCGCGGGCGCCATAATCACGTCGCAATCTCCGCCCGCCGTCGCCATCTTGGTTCCTTGTTGCTGCAATCAACGGCCGGCGAGCCGAGGAGAGAGAACGAGAGAAAATAAAAAGGAACGAGGCGGAAGTTCCTCCTTCTATATCCGGAGACAGAAGAATCGGGGTTAGATAGGCCACTTCCGGTTGGGAAGCGAGTCCTCCAAGGGGAAAAAAAAATCTTTTTGCCTCGGGATTGGACAAACAGGAGTTGGAAATAATCATTTATCTTCAGGCAAAAATATGCAGAAAAAAACCTGGAAGTCGGGACCTGTCTGTTTTCAGATCTCTTTCTGATAGCACTGGGCTTCAATATTTCAGAATCTGTTTATACTTACTTAAGAATAAGCTCTATCTATAGATAGGCAGGTTTCTTTTGCTATAAAAATGGAAAATACGGTTTGAAAAAATTCTATAAGAGTTTTTCTTTTTTTGAAAGGCAACTCTATTGCTAGGTATCTAGCAATAAAAGCAAGATGCATATATTTTTATTTTTTATTGCTTAGATACTTTAGCAATAAAGCACTAGAAAGCACTAGATGACAATTTCATACACTGATATGTTTTTATTCCAGGAGAAAGAATTCATTCTTTCTTCAATAAAACAGCTCTGATTGCATGAACACGATAAGAAAAACTAATCAACTATGTTTCAACCTAATGTGTTCTGCAAAGCCAACCTGTGTATTGGATGTATTGTTCATATGTGAAACCCAGAAAATTGAGTTAATTCCATAAACTATAGATCAATTCATCAAGAAGGCCACGTGAACACAGCCATTACATCAACTGAAGATATCCAAACCTTAAACATTTTTCGGCATCATATTTACAGTCAAAATACCCCACATGTATTTATTCTCATTTTATTTCTACTGTAAGGGTATTTTAATTTCCCATTTTTCTGCTACCAGCATTCTAGCCAAAAAAAATTTGCTTTAATGTAAATATGTGAATTCAATCAGATAGGGACGGAAAAAAGGTACTGCTTTATTACCGGTACTTTCATCATTTCCACCGTTTTGTTTAAAGATTGAGAGCCCTCCACTTGATCGCACAATTTTCATAAAATTTAAAATGAAAAATAGCCCAGGTTGGATTATAGCAAGATTGCTGAGCTCAGCTTTGTATTTCCATTCTCCTGTGTTTGACTGCAACGCGCTGCTGTTACCTTTTCCTAAATATCTTAACTGGATCGCAAGAGAGAGTAAATCACACCGGAGACAGTGCTCTAGATGGAGCTGTGGGCTGCAATTCCCACGTATGTCTTTTCTCTCAGTGATGCCGAGTTGTTGGTCCTCAGTTCCTTTCCTTGCTGAAGACTGCAGGGAAACATCAGAGCAGTGCCTGGTTCGGGAAGGTAAGTTGCCCTGGATTGGCTGTTGTTGTTTTTTTAATCGAATTTTCAGAAAAATTGCAGACTTTTAGAAGCGCAATAGCGATTGTGTGGGTTTGCACGCTAATTGTACCGGCGATTAATTTCATCTGTGATAGATTTGCAAATGAACCCAGTCCCCTCTCTAAGGAGGAGCAACCAGCTGTTTAATTAGAGTATTATCTAACCCACCAGAAGCTTGCAGTGCCTTGAAGATTAATTGATAAATGATGACATTGGCTTTTGACAACTTGGCTTTTATCAGATGCCAGGCAGGCCTTGTTTGACAGACCATTAATGCGCAAATAAAAGAGCCAAAGTGTCATGAAATGTAAGAAACAGCAATTTTGCCATTTGACATTGCAGTGTGATATTTCTCTGAGCACTACACAAGATTAAAGGAATAACTCTTCTCAACAGTGGAAATTTGTACCAGTGCTGCCTAATTTATTCCTCTATGTTTGTGATGTGGATAAATCCTGGTTGATCTGTAGAAAATATGAACAGACTACAAATTATTCTTGTATTTATATTTAAACATATTTAACTTTAATTATATACTATACATTCATGTATAAATTATTGTAGAAATTATTATGTAAATTATGTAGAATTATGTAGAAAATAAGAGTTACCTTACAGGGGAGATGGGTAGCATAAAAATTTAATAAGTGAAATGTGGCACAGAAGCAATACCAACTGGTAAACACGGCTTTCACTTTCCCCCCTCTAAAAAGCAAGAACATTACTTGGAGGTACTGTGGCTTTCCTGTTCCATTGTACAATTTTGGTTGTCAGAGACATAACAATATTCCAATAAAGGAGAATATTTGTAACTTAGGGTTGAAATGAGGGGTCCATGGTGCTCTCTGAACTTATTTTCTTGCTAGCACTGATGATGTTACCTAATTTGGGTAATGAAACATCTGCAAGAAAACAAGCAAACTCAGAGAGTATCAAGGACCCCTCATAAAAATATTCAGAGTAGGCAGATAATACAGGATACATATTCAGATTGATGATTAGATAGGACACTGCATTCTCAGAAGAAATAGAGCCGCGGTGGCGCAGTGGTTAGAGTGCAGTACTGCAGCCTACTTCTGCTGATCACCGGCTGCCAGCAGTTTGGCAGATCGAATCTCACCAGGCTCAAGGTTGACTCAGCTTTCCATCCTTCCGAGGTCGGTAAAATGAGGACCCAGATTGTTGGGGACTCTGTAAACCGCTTAGAGAGGGCTGTAAAGCACTATGAAGTGGTATATAAGTCTAAGTCAGCGGTTCTCAACCTGTGGGTCGCGACCCCTTTGGGGGTCGAACGACCATTTCACAGGGGTCGCCGCACGTGTTAGCCCGCCATCTAGGTGCCACCGTCACTGGGTCCGTTGTGGCTGCAGGAAAGCAGATGGTGGGATGGAGAGAGCTGGCCTGGCGGTAGCAGCGCTCCCACTCTTGTTGCCCCTGTGCTCGCCGCCTCCTGTACATGGGGAAAAAAAAGACATCCCCCAAAATAAGCCCTAGTGCAGCGGTTCTCAACCTGTGGGTCGCACCCCCTTTGGGGGTCGAACGACCCTTTCACAGGGGTTGCCTGCCACGCCCCCTTTGTCACTTCATTGCGCGTGGGGAGGGGGTGGGGGTCGCGGCGGTGGGGCGGGGGTTGCGGCATTAAAAAGGTTGAGAACCACTGGTCTAAGTGCTATTGCTAAACCCCTTATGAATGAAGGCGAATATACATGTCCCAGGGTAATGTTGCAGGATCCAATCTGGGTCTGTCTGGTCCTGGTTATCGACCCAGATTGGATCCCGAAACCTCTTATCACTGTTTCATTCATTTTTAAAAGTTTTTTTGGTTTACAGTTTTAATGTTAGCTGTAGATGGAAGCTGCTTACATGTTATTTTTTATTGTTCAACTTATTCTTTTCTTTGGCCAACCTTTCAGACAAGTAGCTTTTCTAAAACTAATATAATAGTACTGTAAAAAGCAGTTTCTTTCTAGATGTGCCTCGTTGTGTGAATGGCTTAAAAATTACTTAGGAAAAGTGAATGGACTTGCTTTTGGCCTAAAATGAGAAACACAAGGAACAAAAGGAAATGCCCATCCTACCCACCCCTAAAATTGCTCAATGCTGCTGTTAGTGCTAATAAGTCTCAGCTGCTTTTCCATTCTCTTCTCATTAATGTGGGATGATTAGGAGGGAAAGATGTTAGTGTTTCTTCCAGGGTAATCATGATTATGCCAGGAAAAAACTGAAGGGGCAGAAGGGTTCTTTCTGAAATTCTAAAAGCATCAGCAAGCCCTGTTTGATTCAAGCACTGACTGGAATTCAGAGGCACCAAGCAGGCAGGGTAGAGAAACAAAATGTAAAGAGACTAAAAGCAAAAAAGAAATATATTATTTAATAATTCATATTTTAACAGCAGCTAGGATTGCTTATGCGCAAAAATGGAAAAACAATGAAATACCAAATGAAAATGAAATTATAAGGAACATTTTGGATTGTGCCGAAATGGATAAGATGACCAAAGAACTGCAGAATAAGGAGGAAACAGAATATTATACAACTTGGAACAGGTTTTATGATTGGTTAAGAAACAGGGATTCGGAACCATGAAATGTATGATAAGGATATGTTAGATATATATATATGAAGTCCACAGAGCTTCTATTTTATGTGACCTCGCATTCCTACGGTACTGCCGTGATCAAAATTTAATCCCCACAAGCTTCCAATTGAAATACCACTCCAACTCAGCAGCCATCAATTCCATCCTTCCAAGGTGGGTAAAATGAGGACCCAGATTGTTGGGGGCAATAGGCTGACTCTGTGAACCGCTTAGAGAGGGCTGTAAAGCACTGTAAAGCGGTATATAAGTCTAAGTGCTATTGCTATTGCTATTGCTAATTTGCTGAAACGGGGGGGGGGGGAGAAAGACCACAAATGAGAAATATATGGAGAAAAATTGAAATGCATCATAAATGTATTAAAAATATTTAAGATAAATGACAAATGTATAAAAAACTTGTAGACCGATCTTGAGCTATAATCTAAATAGGAACTGTGTTTCCTATCAGTGTATGTTAGTATGTTTTGTAATGTCTTTGTGTTATAAAATAAAATATATATATAAAAAAAGCAAAAGAGTAATAAAAGAAGAGTAAATTAGAGATAAAGTGTAAGGACAGATTGCCTTGATTCTGTCTCCTAGAATGTATGGGCTTTTTGTGACTGGAAACCCAAGCCATGTTCTTATTCTACAGTCTGCACTATATACCGTATTAACTCTAATCATTTTTTTTACATATTTTTAGAATAATCATATTTTTCCTTTATCTTAATTGTGACTCTGTGTATTTGCTGGTCTATGAGTGAATAAAATTAGATTTGATTTCACTGGAATGCAGAGTCTAACCCTAAGGCAAATTATTACTGCAGACCATATGACAAATGAGTATATCCAAATACATGAGTTACTACAGATCAGAAAGTCTTATGCAGAGAATCACTGTGGAGAGAAGAATTACACCAAGATCTGAGCAAATTCATTAATGTTGCTATTTTGTCAGAGAGAAACCTTGAGGTCAATATATATGTGAGGCCAACCGTGGTAGGAAAAAAAATTCAATTCTATTTGTAAATATTAAATTATCAAGCCTTAAGAAACACTTTCTATTTCTTGCAAATAACAGATGTATTAATTGTTCTTCATCTTAGTTCTGCTTGACTCTGCCCAGGCATGTGCCATTTTAAAGCCCCATGAAGTTCTGCTCATGTCTTTTATCAGTGTACCAGCACCTAAGATTAAAATATTCTGGTTATTATAATTTGTGGGACTCCTTCTCTGAACAGCCCAAGCCAGACTTGAGCAATAGTGGTGTTTGCATATGTATCTTCATTTAGGCATGTTTTCACCACTCATCTTCAGTATATCCTTCTTGATTTTTTCCTTTTTGTATCATCCAGATAATGGGGAAGAGTTGCAAAGTGGTAGTATGTGGGCAAGCATCAGTTGGGAAGACTTCGATCCTGGAACAGCTTCTGTATGGGAATCATATTGTTGGTGAGTGTTGGCATTAAATGGGAAATCTTATTTCTTTGCTATTTTGCCCAGATCAAACATTTTAGGCTTTTCTGTTTCATTGGCTGCTAAGTCATGCTCTGCTTAGGAATTTTTCCTTCAATAACCACAGTTGGCTGAGTGGCACAACACACTGCTAATAAACCAGGACTGACAAAGGAGATTGGTGGATTCGGGCATACTAAGCCTACAGGAAACACATCATACTATGGCTTAATGTAACGTGTGAACATTAAATAGCTTTATTTGGTTTTGTTAGTAGTATGTACCAGAAACCCTCGACTACCACGACCACAATTGAGCCCAAAATTTCTGTTGCTAATTGTTAAATGAATTTTGCCCCATTTTACATCTTTTCTTACTGCAGTTGTTATGTGAATCACTGCATGTTGTTAAGTTAGAAACACGGTTGTTAAGTGAATCTGGCTGTCCCATTGATTTGTCAGAAGGTCGCAAAAGGTGATCACGTAACTCTGGGACACTACAACCATCATGAGTTGGTTTCCAAGCATCTGAATTTTGATCACGTGACCATGGTCGTAAATGTGAAAAAGTTATAAGTCACTTTTTTCAGTGCCGTTGTAACTTCGAATGGTCACTAAATGAACTGTTGTAAGTTGCAGACTACCTATATGAGTTAAACCTGTTGCCTTGAGAATCATGATTAACATGTAAGTTTGCTTAATAAAGCATGTTCAGCGTGCACTATGGCTCAATGTAATATGCAAATTCAACCAATTTATTTTTCATTCATATAGGGACAGATGTAGAAATACATGTGGTAAAATAATGACATTTTAAGGAAAAGGTGTTGAGGCAAAGCATGAAAAACATCATTTCAAACTTGCAAGTTATCTGCTCATAGTTGCTCCCATTTGTTGACATGCGCATACAATGGGATGCTATACAGAGTATTTACTTGTTCCTGTGAATTAACCTGATTTATTGAACTAGAAATTAATTGTAGGCCCTGAGTTTGTCCATGATGGTAAGCTAATGTGGTCATGCTAACTATGGCGAGTTGAATCACTCTTACACCGTTGCCCATCACATTGTGTCCCCAAATCAAACTTCCTTTTCATTTGGTATATTATGCCTCCCAGTTATGCACACTTTTTCCTCCATGTTCTTGCTGAAGTTATGGTAACTTAAGAACACTGAAACAATAATTAAACATTTAGCAAGTGCAGTTAGCAGAAATTATTCTAGATACCTGTGTAGGTCTTTCTAGGAGCAAGATTCAGGTTTTTTTTTTAGTAGAGATTCTTATATTCTGTCTGATTGACTCTCTGCAGGTTCAGAAATGATTGAAACCCAGGAAGACATTTATGTGGGTTCCATTGAAACAGACCGGAATATGCGTGAACAGGTGCGTTTCTATGATACCCGAGGCTTGAGGGATGGAGCTTCCCCATGCTTGGAGTTGCCCAAGCATTGCTTCTCTTGCACGGATGGATTTGTACTGGTTTACAGTATTGACAGCAAGGAGTCTTTCAAGAGGGTGGAGATTCTCAAGAAGGAAATAGACAAAAACAAGGATAAGAAGGAGGTAGGTGGAATTATTTTCTGAAGCTTTTCCTATTTGGGAAAATTGGCAGAACATTGATTGATTGATTGATTGATTGACTGATTGCCTGTATTATTTTACAAATAACTCAAGGCAGCGAACATATCCAACACATTTTCCTTCTCCTGTTTTGCTTACAAAATTCTGTGAGGTGAATTGGTCTGAGAGTGACTGGCCCAAGGCCACCCTGCTGGATTTCATAGCTAAGGCAGGACTAGACCTCATGGTCTTCCACTTTCTAGCCTTATGCCTTAACCACTAGACCGAACTGGCTCTCAGCATCCCAAATACTCATGTCATAAAAGCCTTTGGGTAGCAAAAAGTCTAGGGATGTTCTAAAGTAGATCCTCAAATCAACTTTCAAAAACGTAATGTTCTTTAGAAGTGGGGACCCAGTAACAAAATGTGTCTATTAAGACAAAAATGACATAATTTGTTCCAAGTTTATTTTGAGATAACCTTTATGACCTTTATGATCTTGTTGCAACAACCCTAAAATGACAAAAAATTGACTTTTCATATTGGTTTGAATCTATTTTGACATTGTTGCTTCTAATGTATTCTTTATCTGGTAGCACAGTGTCTTTGATGCGTGTATTTATGTCTTTATTCTGTCTTTGTCAGCTTTTACCAGGTAGAAGGAATCATGGTAAAATGAGCTAATTCTATTTTATTCTAAAACTACATTAACAGAATCTTGCAAGTCTGAAAAGTGTATTTCTCCTGCCATCACCTACAGCTCAATAAGTTAGGGAGGGTCCTCTTGAGACTCTTGCTCCGCCCACTCTGCAGGTGTAGATTGCACTTCTGACTGTTCCCTAAGCAGCTTTGACGCAGTGTAGTAGGGTGTATTCCCAAGAGGGAGGAGACCATTCCAGAGGAATAGAAGACAGGTATTTTGTGTGAGAGAAAGAGGGTGAAGACAGTCCCTCCCTAATAATTCTCAGAACATATGGTAGATGCAAATAGTAGAGTCCTCAACCTGGCAAGATTCTGCCTGTAGATGTGGAAACCATAAAGAATTCAGCTTGGAAAAATCACCATTTGTCATTCTTGGGCTTCGGGCCTGACATCAGCATCTCTTTGCCCAGTCTTCCAAAGTACCATTACATTTTTCATTTTTTTAGGAGAAACAATTGTTACATAATAGTTACATCTTTATTTCACAAAAACATTATATTTTTAAGCTATTGAAGATGTGCTATGCTGATTCTCTTTAGAGGGGTACATCGACCAAACATCTTAATTTATTTTTCTGCCTAGAAAAGGTACAGGTAGTCCTTGTTTACCAGTTGTCCTGGACAATGATTGTTCACAGTTGTGAATAATATTTCACAATATTATTCAGTTGTGAATAGTGCTGAAGAAATAACTTTTTGACCAATTATTTATAACATTCGTAGGTCTGTAAAGCAAAGGAAAGCTGAAGTAAGTTTGTAATCACGTTTCACTTAGTGACCACTTGGCTTTATACTTGCATTACTGATCCCAAATGTGGCCATTAAAAGAGGACTGCCTGCAGTGTGATTGTTTTTTTGGCAGCTTAATAATTTGGGGGGGGGGGGACACCTGAACTCTAGAAACAAGAGTTTCCACCCATCATTAGAAGCTCCTGGCCCCTTTTTATCAAGCCAGAGAATTGGAAGTTAATAATCTCTCCTGTCACAAGATCTATGTGATGTTGGTGTGTGATTGTATGGCCACATAAGTCTCTCTCTGGTCAAGCTCAGCAAATAATGTGGAAATGATTTGCCATTGTATTTTCATGGGATCCTTTTTCTTTCCTTTTTGCATTCTCAGTTGAATCCACAATCCTGGGATTTTCTCGTGGTCTCCCATTCAAACATTAATTAGTTCCAACCCTACTTAGCTTTCTTAAACCCACCAAGGTCAGCTAAATGCTACAGTTACTGAGGATGAGTCTCTCAGAGAATGGTATAAATGGAAGGACCCTGAGGCAGACAATTTGGCTGGCAGGCACTAAGAGCAGTAAGAAGCAGGGATGGCATATTCGGGAAGGGAAAAAAAGCCATTTATGCCATCAGCGAGAATGCTGGGATTGTTTTTAAGTGCACTGAAGGACCCATCCTGTTGTCTTTCTAGAAGCAACCTTCAGCTGACAAATCAGTGTCTGAAGGGGAAAGAATGCTTTCCCTTGACTCAGGCATCCAAATATCCTGGGTGGCCTTGTTTTACCGTGTCATGAGCATCCTGGGATTCTATTCAGAATGGAGGAATGGATGGTGAAATGATGGAATTTGCAGCAACGGCTAAATTGACTACCTTGATTAGAGAAAATACAACATCTACATTTATTGTTGCCTCAAAAACTCCTTATAGATTTTTCTATGAAACAGAAAAAGTGAGCTTTTGATTTGAGGTTTTGATTATTAAAAATAGTACATAAGAAAATTTTTAATAATCACGGACAATGTTCCCTGTAACACGAGAAAACGCCACGCGGCAGTTAGAAACTGGCACGCGGCGCTCTTTTCCTGTGCGCGGGCGTGCAGGCGCGCAGCCTCTGCCATTAGAAAATGCCACGTGGAAGTTGGAAACTACTGCGCAGCGTTCTCTTGTTACATGCGCGGCCGCGCGGCCACGCAGCCGCACATCTTAGAGGGAACAGTGATCACAGAGTAAGAGATAATTAGGTAGTCATATTTGTATTTGCTGCAAAGGAAATCGGGAGCTTTTTCTTTTTATCTTTTCTTTTTGCTTCTTTGTCCTTTCCCCCCCCCCTTTATTTAGTTTTTAGTAATTTTTTATTCTTTAATAAAATTTATATAAGAGCATCCTTGGATTTGGAGCTTTTTGTGCATTTGACATTGTACTAGCTAGATTTTTTCTCTCTCTCTCTCCTCCAATCTTCATAGGTGACTATTGTGGTTTTAGGCAACAAATGTGATTTGCAGGAACAACGCCGTGTGGACCACGATATAGCCCAACACTGGGCAAAGGCAGAGAAAGTAAAACTCTGGGAAACCTCAGTTGCTGACCGTCGGAGTCTCATTGACCCCTTTGTCTACTTAGCCAGCAAAATGACGCAGCCACAGAGCAAGTCCACCTTCCCACTCAGCCGCAAGAACAAAAGCAGTGGTTCTGTGGATGGATGAAACCCACAGGTGTTGGACCCACTATTGCTGGTAAAAATGTATGCATGTAGGGCAGGGCTGGCCTTGCCACAGAGCAGAAACTAGTAGCAGATACCATATAAGGCACTTCTTTTGTTCCTATCTCTATATCATTTGTTTTTGTTTTGGTAGAAAGAACTTTCCAAATCCAAAGCAGGTGTGTAGAACTTTTTCTTCATTTTTCACTTAAAATAATAATTTTTTTAAAAAATCAAGCAGATAGTACCTGCATATGTCCAGTGCCTAGTGTATTAAATAGTCAATACACCACATTAAAGGTTGGATTTTTAACATTCTTTTGCTCAGACTCATTTTTTTTTTACTGTTTAAAGAACCCACATTTTAAATCTGAAAATAGCTGTTGGGGTACTAAGTTGTATTCTTGATTTGGACCCTGAAGGGTAGCATTGTAGAAATATCCAGCGTTCCCAGAAATATCTCTTAGGTTGTGGAAAAGGGAGGGATGAGCCATGGATATAGCAACATGAGGGAGAATAATAATGGAATATTCCTTCAGTCGGAATTGAAGCCCTCCTGGCCAAGTTAATCCACCACTTTCCATGTTCCTGAATTAGCAGATTCTAGAATGTTTTTTTAGAAGCTAACTGTACTTTTATAAGGAGACCAACTTGTGGAGAAGAGGAAACATACAAATAGAAACTTGTGGGAAAGCACATTACCCACCAACAGAAATTAAGTTTGGGGATAATAGTTTTTAGTGATCTTTTATATATCATTAATTCCCTTGATCTGGATTTGATTTTGATTGTTTTCTGAATGTTTCTTCCAAACACTGTGACCTTGTGTTTCTGATTTGGATAATGGATGTAACAATTCATATAACTGATATCATGATAAAATGGATTCAACTCAGAGTAAGGCTGTTATCCCATAATGCTTTGAAAAATGATTCCTAGGTTAGTTGCTTATGAACTCTTGAAGTACAGATTAAAAACAGATTCTACCTGCTCTTGAATTGTTTGTGTAATATCAACTTTTATTGAATACAATACAGAACACAGTGTCCCAGTCAGAATAGATGACATCAATAAATAAAAAAAATGTATTTTAGCTTTCCCAACATCAATGTGAATATAATTATTTTTCCCAGTTTTTCCAATGTAGATTAGGGAGAGAGGATTGGGAAGATAATTTAAACAAAGATTTAAATTGGACAAAAATGGCATTGTAATTAGTTTAATAAGAAAGTTATGGTTATAGGCAAAATATTTGTTGTTGAAAAATTTGAAGATAATTATTTTCCATTTAAGGTCTTTTTGAAAGAAAATAAACCTTTAAAAAAAAAACGTACGTATTTGCAAAAGGAATATTAAAGAAAAATGTCTATTATCTATAAATGCCACAATGTCAGCAAATACAACTCATTGTTGGAATAAGAATAAAAAATTGTGTTACAGTGCAATACAAGTAGTCCTCAACTTATAACCACAATTGAGCCCAAAATTTATGTTGCTAAGTGAGTTTTGCCCCATTTTATAACCTTTCTTGCTGTAGTCGTTAAGTGAATCACTGCAGTTGTTAACTTAGTAACACATTTAAGTGCATCTGACTTCCCCATTGACTTTATTAGAAGGTCGCAAAAGGTGATCACGTGACCCCAGGACATTGAAAACCTTATAAATACATGCGAAAGTGACCGAATTCTGATCATGTGACTGGGGATAAGGGATGCTGCAGTAGTGGTAAATGTGAAAAATGGTCATAAATCACTTTTCTCAGTGCTGTTGTAATTTCAAACAATCACTAAATCAATGGTTATACATTGAGGACTACCTGTACTATATTCTGAAGTAATGCCCATTATACTCATGTGACTTACCTCGTTGTAGCTAAACCATAGAGAAACCATGAGAACAAATTAATTTGCATAAAGACGTTGAAGAAGGAAATAGAGGGGCAGTGGGAGATACTTGATCTTCCCGTTTATTACCAGTTTTCTTTCATAACATTTTAGTTTTGTTTCTGATTCAGGAGCCAGACTGGGAAAAACGTGTTTGTGTGTAGAGGGGAAATAATTAAGAGCCAAATAAAGAACTAACATGTCCTTCCCTTCCAGCTACCATTTCTCACTTGCAAACACATGCCACAATTAAAAAAAAGTTGGCTGAAGCAACATGTTGTTTGTCTGTGTGCCAAGCTAGTTTATGGAAAGCTCAGCTGGCGTGCATTTGTGTGGGCACATAGCAAGAATACCTCTGCATGCTTATCTTGTCTTGCCTCTAGAAGGTCAAAGATGGCATGTAGGGATCTGGTGTTCTATTCTGTAAGAGGTATAATGATTATCAATTACAAACAAGCAAAGACCACAAAGAGATCATCAAGGACTCTGGAAAATACAGATCTGAGCTTATAGAGACTAAACATAGCAAACTGATGAGACCAGACATTGACCAGTGGACTGGCCCGCAATGTATTCCTTTGATAAGAATCAATCAAGATGTCCATTGTCTGTTAACAATAAAGATCTAAAAAGAACTCCAAACTGCCTTAGCTCCAAGGCCTGGGTTCAATAGATTAAGTTCTTTGTATGGTAAAATAACTTTGGGCTAGGTGGAACTGTTTTTGGAGCTTTCTTCCTTGGTATTCATATAAATGTTTAAATAGAGCGCAGTGCACCCAAAAGCTATCCTAAACAAGGCTACTAGAAATAAATGGGAGCTGTCAATTTATTCTATAGTTTTCGTTCACTGCAGAGAGATTGTATAGAATTTCTACTGCATTGATAAGTCATTTCTTTCCCACTGACACTTAACTGTGAGGAAATGCAATATCCTGAGGAGAATTCAGAGGAAACCTGTCTTTGCCTATATACTTTGCCTATATACTTTTAGCTATATAGCTGAACCTATATATACTTTAATCTATGGTTGTATTTTTTGTTGCAGTAAGCCAAAGTCTGGTTTGGATTGCATGTGTTGTGCAAATACAACAAAATGTATTGCATTCAATAAAGCATGCTTCAGCTGGACGTTTTCTGTAAGTGGCTCATAATAAAGATCTATTCCCCCCCCCCCACACACACAAGAAAAGTCATTAACAGATAAAACTGGGATGAAAAGGATCTTAGTGGACAATCCCTCATTATGACTAGCTTTCAACAGCCAAAGAGATTTTACTTTATGAAGGTACAATTTTAATTGTGTAACCCAAGAATAGTTTCATTTATCTCATCTAAGATTCATGCGGACCAGGCCTTCATCACTACAGTATTCTTTTAGCCAAGTATTGGTTCAAGAGCCTTGTGTACATTGTATAAAGATACTTCTCTTGGACCTTTTGTGACAGATGCCAGTTCTGAAATTAATTGTTATTGATCAAATTTGTACACTGCTGTAATCATGTAATAGACTCCCAATAGTAATAATGGATTCGCTGCATTAGCTGCTGAAGACATTGAAAAGTTCCCAAGGCATTTTAACCTGCAGATGAACTGCAGATATATCCCATCATCCACTACCGTGTCAAGAGAACTGACAGCTGTTTCCTCATATTAAAATGTTTAATTTATGTCCTTTCCTCCAGTAGTTCAAGGCAGTTTATGGACCACCCTTCCCTAATTTTCCCTAAAACAGTGGCCTTTTGGGCTGAAAGTGACTGGCCCAAACTCCCTCAGTGAACTCCCATGGTCGAAGATGGACTTGAATCTACCACACATTGATCTTTAGCCCAACAATTTGAATTTATCAATCAAGCAACACAGGAGATCAAGTAAATTTGATTATCAAAATATTTTTACTTTTATTTCAACATTTTTATAATATATATATATGTGTGTGTATATGTGTGTATATATATATATATATATTTATATGGTACATCAAAAATATACATTGAATCATCAGCGGGCAGAGGAAAAACAATCTACTGGCCATGTCCCTAAGGTCATTTGAATGTCTTTTCACCTTAAAAAAAAGTTTAAATGTTGCGCATCACTTTTTAAAAAATTGGTTGGGAGTAGGGGGCACACACACTACTAAGAGCTATGGCCTAGGTGCCCTACCCACTACCTGGAGTATATTATACTTTATGCTAATATGAAGGCATTAATGCTTTGGATACAGAGGGATAGGGCTATAAAAGAAAGCATCCACACTGCGCTCCTAAAGCAGCTTCTTGCTATAGTACTATTAGCAGAAGAAATGGCTTCTAGGGGTTAAAGTGCCAAATATATCAAAAAACCCTAGTGCCAGTACAGGATTGAGGGCCAGCTGCATTTAGGCCAAGGGTTTGCTGGAAAATCTATACCAATGGAAAGACAATGAAACTGCAAGCAGCACCACTAGGGTTCAAGGTGCACTGGTGCTTTTATGACCTATTTTCCAAATCTGCCACCCAGAACAGTGAAGCACCCAGTGAAGAGGGGGGTACAGAAGAAAAATGAGAAAAGTGATGGATGAAGGTCTTCCAACTGGACAGAAAGCAAGCACATTCAGAGACAAGGGGCTGAGATAAAGCTAGAACTATAAAGAAGAAAAAGGACAGATTTGGGTGGCAGAATCAAGAACAGATTTCTGGCTTATCAGAATTTTATCTAGAATGCCTTAACTTACATGTACTGGATATTTTGTAAGATGTCTATTAACAGAGGTGTACTTCTCTTCTGCCATTTTGGAACTAGCCTTACATGTTGCCTGTTCTGAGCAATGCAGATTTTTCTCGTTTGACAAAAGGCAAGCATTTTACTTCTTTAATCCTATTTTCTCTCTGTGGACCTGATAAGGAATTCTTTGAAAATCAAATGTCCAAGAGCAACCTGCTACAATAAATGATACAGTCATAAGAAGCCAGAGTTCACTCCATGTTTTGTGTACTTGTATCCTATAATGTGTGTTTGTGTACATATACTGCTCTTGTATATTCATTTCCACAACATCAGTGTGCACATTTCCAATGAGGTGTTATGATACAACCCCATGTAGTCTATTAAAAGACAGTCTAGTTCAGTGATGGCGAACCTTTTTTGTTTCACGTGCCAAAAGGGGGTGTGTGCGCACGTGCCCACACCCATTCCCTCCCCCCCACGCAAGCCTGGGACGGTGAAAAATGGGCAAATGGGCAAACCAGAAGTTCGGAAAAACGCACTTCCGGTTTGCCCGTTGGGCCGTTTTTCGCACTCCGGGGCTTCAGGAAGCTTCCCTGAAGCCTCCGGAGGGCAAAACGGCCTTCCCCAAGGCCGAAAATCAGCTGGCCAGCGCACGCATACGCGCTGGAGCTGACATAGGGCAACGCCTCGTGTGCCCTCTGATATGGCTCCGCGTGCCACCTGTGGCACGCGTGCCATAGGTTCGCCATCACTGGTCTAGTTCATATATCTGGAAAAAGAATCAAAACAATGCACCACTGCATGGGAGGAAAGCACAGTGATAGGTCAAATATTTCAACACAGTAGGATGAGGAGTTTCAGAAAAGGGAGATACACAGCTAATAGAACTATCCTAGGAGTGCTCTGAATGCGAAAGGAAATGGGGGATCACAGTGAAAGGCCAGAGGATTTCTCAAATCAGCCAACAAGAAAGATGGCATTCAGATAAATGGAAAATTTCCTGTAAGTTAGTTGAATATGTATATAAAGGTCATTATACGGAGCCTGGAACTTTACAGTAATTTAATATTCAAGTAGCATATCCAGGCCACTAAAAGTAAAGCAGAATCCTGCAGATAGCATTCAGGGTCACTATAAGAGAATCTTTTTGTGAGACACAAGACTCAGTAGCATCCCAAAGAAAGCAACGCAACTAAAGCAGAAGCCTGTTTTCAGACCCTCTTGGATTTTGAAAACATCATTCCATCAGTCAAACTAGATCACCAGAGTGGAGAAAAGTTAAGACTTGTTCCATGGAATACTGTAGGGCGAAGCTGACTTTTTTTTTTTTTTTTTTTTTTTTTTTTTTTTTTTTTTTTTTTTTTCTAAATTTTGTTTTTTTTTTTTTTTTTATCTTTCTCTTTGTTATTTTTGGGTTTTTTTTTTTTTTTTTTTTTTTTTTGCATAATGGCTTGTTTTGGTAAACAAAAGTAGGATTCATGCTATTTATCAAGCTGCCCATAACTATATATGTATATGGCAAAAATAGAAAGTGGGACTATTTTATATTCATTGCAAATGGCTATGCTCCAAACATCAGTGATAATCCCACAAAAATAAAGTACTGCATTCACATCCATAAAACTAGAGCATTTGATGAATCACTGAGTAAACTGCTTCTGCAACTTATTAATACGCTGAACAAAGTATTAGCCTATCACAGTCCTTTGCACTGTCTAAAGGTAGATTATTCCAGCTATGATTTGGTATTATTTCTTTCAATATAATCTGTCAGTACTTGTCTTCTGTTAACTTTTTTTCCACCCTGTAATCAAACCACACATCTTTTCTTCTTCTTCCTGACCCCATTTCATCCTTTTGCATACTGAACCAGATTCCTGTAATCTTTTTGTAACATTCAGTTTATTCCAGTCTACTCACTACAAATCTACAGTCCCAATGTTTTGGAATCTATAACACAAAACCTGTACCTAGCTAGACGTATTGATGTTTCAGAGCAAGGTGTGCCTCTAAATTCCGCTCAGAGTTGCTAGGGTTAACTGGGGCTCATCTCTAGAATCATAATGCAATTAGTGCTGGAAAACAGGACAGTCACATTCCAAAGATGCATCCCGTAGTAGTCCTTTGCAATATCAATAACTCACTAAATGAAGAAATGCAACATCCTAACTTATTAAGGGCCTGGGTCCCACCCCACCAATCAATTTTATTTCTCTCTCTTTAGTCTATCTGTAGTGCTTTGGCTATCTGAGAAGTTTAGCAGGGAAGGAAAACCAACTTTTTCCTAATTTACAAGTTTCTTTTTTGATCTCCTGAATGTGATTCTTACTTAGCACAAGCAAGTAGCTGCTGCAATTATTTACATATTTATATTGAGTATATAACACTGAAGTTTTATTTATTTTTTTAAACTAACATAGAGACATTCCCCCAGAAAGTCAAATAGCTCTTACTTTATTGGCTTTTAAGAAGACCATTAAAATTTGGCTGATTAGCAGGCCTTGGCAGTAGGGGTATTGTAAGATCCTTAAGTTTTTTTAAAAATTACTATAATAAATACACCTAGTATTTATGTACATTAATATGTTTCTGATTTTATAACTGTATTCATATGTTTGAATCTGATTTACAAATGTCAGGTATATATGCCTCTTTGACTCATAAGTAATTAAAATGACCTATAAGCCCAGTAAAATAAATATTTCCACCTGATTATACAGATAGAATAATATTAGCAGTAGCAGCTGAGATAGTAACCTAGTCACAATGCATTTCATGCAGAACAAGACAAATATTTTCTGTTATAAGAAGGTCATCTCTAATATTGCTACCATATTACAGAATCTTATTAGCTAAATATGCATAAATTTGTGAAAGAATGATACACAAGATACGAGAATGAGGGGGAAGCACATTGTTTTTGCAATCATTTTTTAAAATCTGCCCAATTGAATAAGGCACTTTAAAAAAAGAATTATACATTTCCTATTCTTTTAATTACTTGTATTATGAAAATATGCCTGGTATGAAGCAGCACAGAGTCTTGAGGGAAATTGAAGCAGACTAACATTAAACAACAGAGAACATTGGCAAGAACCCTGAAATGAATCTACCATAAGCATTATAGTCCTCTATACCTGGTTTGATTCAATTCTCTGATTCAACCATAGATTTCCTTGCAAATTCCTATAACGTTTAATCTACCACATCCACTTTTCCTGATGTAATTTAAGCCAGCATTTGTCAAGGCTGTAATCCTAAACAAAATTACGGAATCAGAAGCTGCACTGAACTTAATATAACATGAATCTCGGAAAGCATGCACAGGATTGTGCTGTAAATCTTACTGGAACCTGAAAAGTTAGAAATAGCTAACTATGGCAATAGTTTCCCATTTGAAGCTCTCTGGGCTAAATTGACAGAACCACTCCCAATATTTTCAGATACTTTCAGGATTATTGGGGAGTCATCTGGACAGCTGTTGTGGAATCCTGAGAGGCTGAGATTAAAAGCAAAAGAAAGATTCTATTTCATGCTTGGGGAGAAAAGCCAAGGGAGAGAAATGTTAAGTGGTGTTGTTAGACGATGACATCTGGTAACCTTGTGTTCTCTATAGCTGTTCCTATTCCCATTTCTGCCTCTTTTTGCCTTTTGTCAAATATTATTTGCCAAGAGTTATTTTTCTATCACCAGCCTACTTGCAGAAAACTGCTGGAATTATAAAGTAACATATCCATGCCCCCTGAAATGAAACTGCCACCATATTTGCAAAACCTATGATGAAATGAGCAAGCTAAACAAATTAATGCAATCTAGCAAAATTTCTTTCAGCTACAAACTGAGTGTTTCAGATTGGAAAGTACAGTATTTAGGAAGTAGCTTTAAGAGCAGCTGGAAGCAGAGGTTTGGTGAATATACAGCAATTTTATGTGGGTGTTAGTTGAATTCTGAGTGGGTTTGCATGTTTTCCTCCAGAAGGTAACTGCCTTAGAAAACAGTTACTGTTCAACACAAAATCACAAAAAAGCATAAATAGTTTTATGACAATATTCTACAGATGAAGAAAGCAATCACTTTTAAAGAATGAATCCAACTTTGCAAGAAAAGATATACATATTAAGCTGAATGTTTGGACATTAGACCATCTTGCACTTTTCCCCACAAATCCATCAGAATTCCCCCCCCCCGAAATATCACATATTTGTTTCACCCTTTGCTCCCCTCATTCTTATAGACATACTTGCAAAGCTGACTTGCAAGTTGTATGCTTTGGTGAGATCATGGGTGCTATTCAGATAACAACAACCATTTTTACTCCTACAAGTAGTTATTGTTCCCCACTCCCCACTTGGAAAAGTGTTGGTCTTAAACACAGTATGGATGGTTTCAAGTGGACCTTCCGGATTTATAAATGTTACATCAAAAACAATAAATATTTTTGTGTCTATTTTCACATAATTTAAGGTAACTAGGCTGCATTGCAAATGGACTGACAGACGATCTGCTTGTTCTTGGACAGACCTCTTCAACTCTGTTATCCTGGCACTCAAAATCTACCACTTTTTAGGCAGCTAGTAGTACACTGCTTCTCATGGCAATACCTATGTTTAGCAAGCTAAACCAATTGGCACATTTCCATATCTAATAAATAGAAAGGGATGCTGCTGTTCTACAATGAAAAAGAACATATCTACAAGATCACTGTGACAGCAATGCCTTTGTTTTTTATGTATAGATTTTGGCCACAGATCTCATCCTTGTCTTGGATACAAAACAACCATAACACAGGCCTAGAAACCAAATAACAATCATTCCATTAGTATTTTGCATAGATTGGAATGTTTCATCACTTAGTTGTGGCCATCAATAATTGCTTGTTTGATTTCAGCTCTATCCAATAATACTCCCTGGCCACTGGTTAGCTTTGTATTTAGGATGTGCTTCAGTTGACAGGTTTATGAGATTTGTATTTACTGAAATACTGGATCAAAGGGTAAAAAACTTAGCTTCACATGATGTCTTGCTAAAGTGATTAGTTGCCTGATATAATAGAATTGGCACTAAGGAACCTCAATAATGGTCAGACTATATACCTCTGGAAAGTTTATAAGAATGGTGTGACAATCATGGTCTTTTTCTATGGCTTGCCTGTAGCGTCCAATAGTTCCAGATTTTGAGTTAAGGCTGGTTTTAAGGAACTGAGGCTTCCAAAGGAAAAAAATAAAGAGAATCCTGAAAAGCAATCTGGAGTATGAAACATTTGGTGCAATTAGCTTAAACATGCCTTCCCAACAAGATGCTCCCCAGATACGTCAGGACTTAAAACTCTATTTTCATCCAGCATATAGTTTGGCTTAATACACCAGGAAAGCACCAGTTAGAGAAGACTTGCTTATACAATTATCTAGATCTGCAGGAACGAGGAAAGATTTTGGAGAGCTACTGCCAGTCTAAATGAATGGCAGAAATGATAAAGCGTGGCAACAGGAAGAGGGTAGGAATTGTTGGAACCTCATGACCTTGAATCTGATATCCTACTGGATCTGCCAGTTACTCCTCAACAAAGTTTGCTCATACTGTTAGCTCAAAATGTCTTGAGCCACCTACTCTTTCATATGTGGTTGTCTAACAGATTTTTTTTATCTGCTCTCCTTTTCCTGTATTTATTCTGTTGCTTCTGTGGCCACATATCAACACACAGTAAAGTGATATTCTGAAATGTTCTGCCAAGTAACAGAGAACATTCATTCCAGGATGACACAACCAACCAGCCACTAAACAAGTAGTTAAATATCCTCCTGCTTTTGGTAAATCGTCACCTGTTGTTATACAGTTCAAACCTCTTAGTTGAGGTCCCTCACATAAGATGAAATTCCTTGCTTTTCTTTCCTGGAGTAGCAAAAGTGTTCTGCCAAATCTCTCCAAATAACCTCTCTCTCTTTTCAAATATCAAGATTGATCTGCACAAGTGAGCACTGTAATGACAAATGCAGCCCATTACTATAGGCACCCACTCCCCCTAAAATGAACCAAATCTAAAGAACTGCCCTGGAAAAAATTCCCTGATTTCTCTTAAGGTGTCAGGGATTATTACAGCTGCAAGCAAAACTGAAGAAAGCTTCAGCCAATAGATTTTAGTTCATGCTTTGTATTTGACTGATATCCATAACTTAGGCAAGTGAAAAAATAAACTCCTATATCCAATAACTAATAATATTGGAAGATTGTCCATGGCTTGCTTCATTTGCTGAAGTGAATGGCTATTGTGTATACATCTTTTCCAACTTTCAGTCTTGTGGAATTTGGTTTGTGAGCAGCAACATCCTATGCATTGCAATGGGAATAGGGCAGCAATCTCTGACCCACTACTACAGTCCTAGATATTTATGAACAAGGTACACTTTTTTTTTTCAGTCAACCAAAAAGGTCCAGGAAACTGCAGCACACAATATTATCTGAGAGTAAGCAATATTAGCTCATTTGCACAAAATTGCAATATGCATACTTGTAATAAATTCAGTAAATTCAAAAGCATTATATTGGAACTAGTGCTTAGTAACATATTTCTAATAGAGTAACTTTTTATGTTTTGGATTTTGCTTCTAAAATATGATATCCTGGTGTCCTCAAACTTGAACTCTACTACTTTGACATTCCTGACATTATCCTTCTATGGATGACATCACCATGGAAATCCTGGCTCCAGTCTTTCTTCTTCATTCAGTAGGTTTAAGTAGATTCCAGCAGTGGTTTGTTCCTTTAGACTATCATGAATATGATAACAGAAATTGGGAAAAAGTAGTTTCAAATATTCAAGGACACATGGCAGTTATGTATGAACCCTACTGTGCATTTTCTACAGGGTTCCATATTCTTACCACTCCTTCACCTTAGGCACTACACACTACACATATCTATAAAGATAGTCTCCAGACAATCTTCCCCACCAGGGTACCTTTTGGTTATGTTGAAACTACAAGAATTCTCAGGTTGGCTCAAAATTCTGGGTCTTGTCAATACAGCTGAAAGGACACCCAACTGGGAAAGGCTGACTTAAGATCTGAAATAATTCTATCTCTATACCCTTCTTTGTTTAAATCCCATTCTTATTCCATACATAAGCAAAAAAAAAAAAAAAAAATCCTCAATGTACACTTCTCTACCTACATAACAGCACTTTTCTTATTCTCTCTCTCTTGTGCCCATACTTAAAGAGATATTCTCTTCTCCTTTCTCTCCAATTCAAAAACCCATTTCAGTTCCTTTATGAGACATAAGGATGTCTTAGTAACTTACAAGGAGAACAATACATTTTTATCAATCATTACTATTTTCCTTAAATCTGTAATTGTGGGAAGGGGAATGTAAATTGAATTAGGAACTGCATCCAAATCTGATTTTCATAAAGGTGCATTTTGGAAAAGGAGCCTCTTTGGAGTTCCAATTCCTAATTGATAGAATTCTGTTTTAAAATGACAGATACTTTTAAGTTCACAGATATTTTGAATGCATACTTTTGACTTTACCACATGACCATCTGGATAAGTGAGATTGTGCTTCTAGGTATACTACTAGTTAGAAAGATTGGTGCATTGTGGGAGAATCAGACAATAGGAAAGTTATTTCCAAGTATAACTGAGTTAATGACACAAGTGGAAATCTCAAACAAACAAACAAACAAAGAAGTTCCACTTCAAACAGTTCAAAGATTCTGCTTTTCCTTTGTTCAGAATACAGCCCTGTAAAATTACCCACCCTCCCCAATTTTCTTTGTACAGCTATGGTCTACAATTCCCCACCCAAACAACCTTTGGGGTTTCTCTAGTAAGGGGCAAAAACAATGGGGCCTGTAGCTGCTCGCACAGGGCCTGGGGGAGATCGAAAAAGCGCTGGTCCAAAGATGGGTGCTTGGAAGAGGGTAGCAGCAGCTGGTCGGAGAGTTAATGGGCTGGGCAAAGTACACACAGTGGCGGGTGCCAGGGGACTTGGCAGGAACCGGGCAGCCAAGGTCTTCGTAAGATGCTTCTGCAGAGCCACTTTGGACTGTGAAGAGTGAGAATGAGGGACAGGGAAGAAGCACAAAGAGATACACATGGTACATGAGCAAAGCAGCTTCAAAAGACAAGGGGAACATAGAGAAGATTTGCTTTAATATTGCAGTAAATAATTTAAACCAGGGGCTTCAGGATCAAAATTTATTTGACAGCCTGATTCAGCTCTGAAGTAGGTGAATTAATAGTACTTTGAGAATACTATAAATGCAAATACTATAAATAAGAATGGCCAGTATGAAGGCTTCCAAATGTTGCTCGGTAAATTTCAACAATATAATGAATGGTGAGGGATGCTGTGAATTATATTTTCACATCATCTGGAGAACCACGTATTCTCTATCCCTGGCTAACAGCAATACTGTATGACTTTATTGTGACAAAATTTCTTTTACTTTCCGAGTAGGGTGAAGTTTAAAAGAATATAGCAAGTTGCCCTATTGAATCAGCTCAAATATCCATCAATTGCCCGCAGTGAAGAGGCCCAAGTGTAGTGGTGGTGTGTGTTTGTGTGTATTTGTGTGTGCACATATATGTGCAGGAGACTAAGGCTGTGGTATAGCTAGATAAGCGAACAGTTTCCTCCCCTTCCTCTCAGCTGTAGCTTTCCTTATCCTTTACAATGGTTTTTCCTGTTAAGAATATAAAGCCCCTCCTTTTTTTAAAAAAAGTGGGGGTACTATAAGGCGAGTCTACCTCTTGTTGGTGCTCAACAGCTCCTGGAGAGTTTTTCATATATACATAAACAGTGGTAGATCTATCCATGTATTTGCCCAGTACTTTTTAAACAGCTATCTAGTGTCACAGCTACTGTAACAGTCCTGCTACAATTACTTCCGTTAAATTAATTATGCACTACAAGAAGATGCATAAAGAGAAAAGGGAATACTGGGAATTGTAACCTCTTGATCTGATCTGTCCCACTGCTCTTCTTGTTTCCTCTCATACAAGCAGTTGTCTCTCACTCTAGTTTCCAAATGTTGCTGAGAGCAGCACTATCTGCAATTTTGTGGTAGGATGAGACAGTTTAATGTTCAGACACAATTCTCCACTGAGTGGGTGACTGGATTTTGAAGAATAATTAAGACACCAGGGGAAATTCCTTATTGTCCCCCACATTTTCCATACACCAGAGAGTTACCTGGCACCTTCTGTGACAAATACCTTGAGAATACTCACTGCCAGGGCAGTATTCTTCTGCAGTTTGCTGTACGGGCTGTATTTGGGCTTTGGTGGCTTCCCTGCAAGCCTGTCTTTGTGACGTCTACTGCTCATATGCTGTAGATGAAAAAACAAAAGCTCCCACTATTATCAATGTATAAAAGCACCTTGATATCCTTTTGTCACCTTTAGTAAACTTTTTTTTACTAAAAAGGCAGTTCTTTAGACTATTCTATGTTTTTTATTTGATGAAGGAACTGGAAGACGTGTCTTCAATTATGCTGAAATATCTGTTCTGCTTCAGTCTGGACCAACAGGATCAATATGACAAGCTTTTTGATATCACTTTGACATCAAGTCTCTAGTATTTTTGACCATTTGCTCTGACACTTTTGTCTCCTGATAGATACTACTCTGTCTTTGTGGTGAGAACTGTGTATGTATCTGTCTTTGAATCTTTTCCTTAATAAGATACATGCAGAGCAGCAGAGATGGGTTCCTGCCGGTTCGGACCGGTTCTTTAGAACCGGTAGCGGGAATTTCTCCGCGCTCGCAGAACCAGCAACGATGGCCAGCTGGACATGCCCCCGAACTGGCTTTCTCGGTGGTGCCATAGGCACCGCCATTTTGTTTTTTGCTTCTGCGCATGCGCAGAAGCTGTTTTTTGCTTCTGTGCATGTGCAGAAGCTGGATTTTCAGCACTGCGCATGCATGCATGCGCAGCACGGCCACGTGGCATGCAACACGCGTGCCCCCATGTGGCACGGGAGGAAGCGAACTGGAAGCGAGGTAAGTTAGAACCCACCCCTGCAGAGCAGGATAATTAACTTTATTAATTATAATTATAATTATAATTATAATTATATATAAATATATAAATTCATTCATATATTTATTCATATATTGAATAGAACATATTCAAAATGCTCTATTTAAATTTAAAGTGAATCACTTGCATTCTATTATCCTCCTATTTTGTACTTCCTTTCTTTTCTGTTTATCTAGACATTATTTGCCTATATCCTGCTGGAAACAAATATTGGAATTTTAAAATAATTGTGCAGCGACCAAAAACTGAATAAGAGTAACACAAATTAGTTAATTGTTTGAATTTTAATGATATCTTTATTCCTTATATTGTTTATTACTACTAAGGTAAGACTTTAAAGAAGGGAAGCACAAAATAAGAGGCTAGCAGAAAGTGATTTATTGCTACATTTTCTTGCTTCAAAAAACTTCAAGATGGCACCCCAGATGTCAATTTCTAGAGTGCATTCTTTCCTAATCTGAGTGGCTGAAATGAAAACTAACTGGGATATTTGAAATACTCTTGTATCAGCTTAGCCTGCCCAAATGTTGAGGATTGCCAGAGAGGTTCTCGTGCCTCTGTTATCAGCATTTGTGCTGTATTTATCTCTAAAAGAGAATCTTCTCAGCTGTACTCAGCCTCTTGAATGGTCTCCAACCCTTTTCTATGATGTTTCCTTACTCAATCAAATGTTTCCTCTTCAGATATTCTCCTGTTCTACAAAGGTGCAAATGCTCCCCTCTAACAGTATGCTTTCTCTTCTTGCTGGTTATTTTGAAATTCTGTTCTTGTGCTGCTACTTTTTAAAAAGTGTCTGAGGAGTTAAGTTGCTATTTACTCTGTGTGTCTGTATGAATTCGTAGTTACTAGAGATGCTACTAATACAGTAAAAGCTCCCCACTGGGGGAGGGGTGTCTATTATTCCTCAATGGTGATTAAATTGCAAATTACATCATTTATGGTGATTTGTGTCATTATGTCATTATGCAAACGACACACTTTGACGTGAATGACATTATTTGGGTAATGATGTTATTACACAAATGACGTAAATAAATGCAAATGATGTAATTTCCACTATTAGTATATTCAGATCATTATGCAAATAAGGTAAATCAACATGATGGCATGAAATTAATGTAAATGTAATGTAAATGTAACATTTAGCATGGACTGCTTTGGATTGAAAAGATTTGTCTGTTATTTCAGGAAGTTGTTCAGACAGAAATCTTGCCCAATTACATCTGATGTCCATTAAATGGGGGTCAGTGGAATAAAGGGTTCTTGGTATTGTTGTTTTTGTTCTTGGTATGCTGCTGCTTTTTAGCCTTCTTGTTACTTTTACTCAAGTTGCACAAAGTATTTGCAATAAATTAATCAATTAGATACTTTATAAAGAAGCACTTAACACATTAACTTTGATCATTCTCTTATCATTGGAAAAGCCATTTGTGTAGGATTTCCTGGAAGCCAAATATTGTATAAACTTCAAATGTACTGAGAGTGGAAAACTGCCTGGGTCTAGGACATCATTTGGAGCAGAGAAATTTAAGGCAGAGAAAGACATGAGCAGCTGGCCTTCCATGTTCCTTTTTCACCCTGATTGCCCTTTAAGATGTGACTTTGCTTATTTTACAAGAACGGTTGAGATGATGCTTCAGGTGTCTTAATGCAACCTTCGCTTTAGCCCACAGTACAGAATAGTAAAATTTCTGCTTGCAATGTAACTTCATCTCTTAACTTCATTAAATATCTTAATGGATACTTAATAAAAGGCCTAAGCTGAAATGTGGGGGTGGAAGTAGGGTATTAAGATTTTAATACTTTTTCTTTCCATCTCAAAATGCTTCCTTCAAAAATATCCAAAAGTCAGCATGACCCTCATTACAGTCCTCCAGACCAGGGGTCACCAACCTTTTGGACCTCAGGGACCACTAAATTCATAATTTTAAATCCTGCAGACCACTAATATGAATTTTTTAAAAAGATAAATAGTATTTAGTGCAATATAAAAAAATGCAAATAATTTTTCTGCGGGCCACCAAAATTTTTTCGCGGACCACCAGACAATCAGAAGAGCTGTTTAGGTTGATCTGCTTACCTGTTTGAGTTGTGTCTCTGAGTTGACAAAGATCTCGCACACCTGGCATTGGAAGGCCTTGTTCTGAATGTTGAGGCTGCCCTTGCTGCCAATCCGTTTGGGCTTGTGTCCTACTCGAGAGAGAACCTTCCCTCGGCTTCGCCTTGGCAAAACAGTCTGCCCTTCCAGCATCAATTTGTGCTTTGCTCCTGGTTGTGGGGAAGAGAAGATGAGTTGGGAACAAAAAAGGAAACTTGCTTTTTGCACCTTGATAAGCAGGAACTGGTCTAACAGGCATACACGGCCAGTTATCAATAGGATGGGGCAATTCCATGATTCCAGAATCAAGTTGGCTATATGGAAATCCTAGGGCAGGTCTGAGACAACATCTGCATTATTTGTTATATTTTTGTTCTTGTTTCCTTGTTAAATGCACTTTTTATGCATCTTAATATATTGTTATATTTAATATACCGTTTGGGGACCAACAGTGTTTAAGGCAACAGGTTAGAAACAGTGGTATAAGTTTATGTTTTCGGTTATGATAATCTATTTTTTAAAAAGGTTTTATGATCTTATCTTGCCTTTCTGACAATTGCACCATGTAGGGATCACCTTTGTATTATTATTATTATTATTATTATTATTATTATTATTATTATTATTATTATTATTATTATT
>QLTV01002471.1:239509-251482 GCA_003457575.1 Thermophis baileyi
TTCTATTAGGTAAAATAGAGATAGCAAGTAAGGCAAGGTCAAATCCCAAATGAATTGATTTTTCTTTATTTTTAACTATCCGTATCATTGTAATTCCTTGTTTTGCCTGAAAACGTAAGACATAACAAAATATCAGCCTTGAAAATTAAGAGTCAAAATAAAGCAGTTCATTATTTTACAGACAGAAAATTCTACAATTTGAAAACAACAGTATTGAATAAAATCCAAAAGTTTTATAAAAACAAGTAGGCTTTCAAGTTCATTAACATTCTTCATGAGGTTAGTCTAATCTACTTTAGCTTAATGTACTCCAAGTGTATTGAACTACAGTGTCAAGCATGTTAAGCAATCATCAGATCAGGGAAGATAAGAATAGAAACAATGAAATAATTGAAAGATGATGAAGGTGGGGAAAATAAAAATTTTACTAAGCAATATATATATATATATATATATAGTAAAATAAAGGAAATATTACAGCTTCTTGGCTTCTTAATTGGCTTGCTGCAGAGAGATCTTACAATGCATCATGTAAGGATAGAAAAATACAGTTGTTCTTTCTTTGAGAACAGAAAAGAATAGAAATAGAACTTGGAATCCCAGTTCTTTTCAAGAAATATGCAATCAGCAGACGACAAATACGTTAGTAGAAAACAAACCTACAGTATTTGTCCAATCATTTTTGGATTCAGAAAGCAAAGAGTTTGTAAAACTCTCAAGCTTTGAATACATTTCATTTTACTCAAGTGACGAAGTACACAGTTATTGTAAAATCTGGCAGGCAGTATCTGTAAATGACTCCTGGTTTCAACGTACCTGCTTCAAATGGCTTTCATACTACTGTATCTCTTCTATTCTATGGATAGCCTATCATCATGTCTGCTGAAAGAATGCTAAAATAAAACATCTACTAATGAACAAAACAAATATTTAGTAATTGTTAGGTATTGGTTAAGAATCCCCAAAGTCAGAAATGTATGCTTTTAGCACAAAATTTAGTTAACTGAAGCAAAATCTGTTTGTTGGGAATAAAAATAGATTAATAGGTTACCTTCTCTAGGTGGCAGCCTCCACACGTATTGAGAATTCTGGGAGTTCCAATCCCAGAAGATCTGAAGGATGTCAGATTGGGGAAGTTTTCTTTATGGTTTTTGTCAGCTTCAGTTATTAAAGTCTATCAATATCAATGAGGCAAGATGGTGTATTTTTGGTAGCATTCAACATTTTCTGTCGAGGAAGAGGAGTAACTTATCCCTCTTACTGCTACAATGGAATTATCTTGATCCAGTATCTCTACCTAGACAAATGCTTTTGGGAGGTGAAATGAACAGAGATATTGGAGTGGGCAAGAAGGCAAATAATGAAAACAGTGCTGCACCATGGTGATGCAAGTTCTCCCCTTTTGTATATGTATCATGATGATGCATGCATGTACAAAAGGTGTGAAGTTTGCATTGTGACTCTGATTTCATCATTTTGCCAAAAGCCTTGTATCCTGCAGATGCCTCTGAAAGTGAATTATCATGAGCTACATGCAATAGGCTCCAGATGCCATATCTTTTACAGCAGTGGTAGATACATTATACATCTAGCTTGGCCTTTTATGGGGTAGTTGGAGAAAACCCACGTGAAGGCTCCTTACCAGAATTATGAGCCTCCAACTGAGAGGCAGAGTTAACTGTTACTTTGCAAGTGGGACAGTACAAGTGCTGCTTGATTTTCTTTCCCTCTTTCTCCACCTCTGCTGCTGAGCCGGCGGTTCCTCCAGATTCAGTTGCTGGCACCTCCATACCAGCTGCTGCTGGTGGTCTCACACTTGCACTATCTGAAGCAACTTCCAAGGGCTCTGAAACTGATGGGGACACCAGGGACAGGACGCCAGTAGGTATCTTGGCTGGTGATTCCTCTGTCGGGGACATCAGCATGAGGTTGCAATGTTCTGCCATTGGTTGGCTCAATCCTAGCAAGCTACTGGGTTGTGCTAATAAAAAAGGAAGACATTTATTTTCCTCTGAATTGTGGTTTTAAGATTAACTAGCCTTTAAGGTAACTAGCATTTCCTTCCATTATAGTGGCATCTCAGCTAAGATTATTCTTCTGCTGCGCAACAGAAGAGGTCAATTACAGGAAAATATGAAAATTTCCCCAAACTAAAATCTACCTAGAAGAATGCCTCTTCCTAGATGAGCTTGCCCCTTACCTCTGCTGCTGCTGCTGTTGGTGTCTCTGCTGATATCTAGTGCAGCTTCAAAGTTAGCCATTTTTTCTTGGCTGCTGCTGCTATTGTCAGCTGTCTTGTGCTTATTTTTCACTGCTTCAATGGCTTTGAGTCTCCGGGCATGCTTGTGGCCTCTGTAATGTGCCTCAGCTTGATTCTGAGAGAGATAAACGGGAGGGGAATGTTGAGTGATGGAGAAGAGTATTAAGGCCATTCCATATTATGGAAGATCAAAGAGAGACTATAATGCAAAATGATTTGCAAAGCCCATTTTTCTAGTTGGTAGAGAGCACTTTGAAGCCTGGTTATCTTCCTGCTGCAGCAGCAGATGACACTTTTTTCCCAACTACCTTGCTATTTCCCCCCAGTTTTCTCCATTTCCTCCCCCCCCCCAGTATTGAGGAGCAGCACAGAAATAATCTTTCCGTGTACATCTTCCTCCCATCTGAGCCTTTGGAAAAAGCTATATAGATAGGCAGGCCAAGTGACAGACAGTGAGTGTACAAGTGAAGTGGATCTTTTAAGAATGTGAGGATAAAAATGTGATTTCATGCATTAACTAAACATCTCCCCCCCCCCCCCAAAAAAAACACATGAAAAGCAGAGCAAGAGGGAATTTTCCATACCTCTCCTTTTTGGGCATTGAGCACTTCTATTTCTTTCTTCAGCCATTATGCAAACTAATATAACACCCTCATTTCAATTCAGATTGGACTTAAATTCACATGAATTTGCCAGAGAGCCATTCATTGTAGTGAGAATCAGGAAAACTGTCTTTGACTGCTAAGTACACAGGCTTTTGGGCGTGGGGGGAATACATTGTAGTCTTTTGTATTTTTTTTTTTTAAATATTTTATCAGCAGTGAACAGGCAGAGGACATTAACACATACTTCAGTTATTCATCCTTTTCTCTGAAAAGCTAAAAGACCTGGATATAGGAAAGCACAAAATGTAAACTCACACATATATACAGAACTGGCATGGCTGCCTGGGAATATAGACTTCATGTTAGCTCTGCATTCCAGGAAGGGACAATAGTTGTCATTTATGTCCTTCTCTTCCCCTCTACTTCAAGTGAATATATTTAGTTATATTATTTTATTTTTGTGTTGCAAAACTGCCTACTGCATATTTTTTCTGAAGCTGCATATTTTAATTTTCCTTTTTTTTTTTTTTTTGCCCAAAAGCGCTTTTTGAAACAAGAAATGGGCTGCATTTAATCAGGGGCAACGTGTCTTATCTCCATTTTGCCAGGCAATGAACAATGCCAGGAATTGAATTATATGGATGCACAGCATGAGGCAGGGAGGGAGCGAAAGTCATCAGATGAAACAGGAGCCTGACGGCGAAGGGGTGTGGGTATATGTGCGTGCGTGTGTACATGTACAAAATGAAAACAGAGGACGTAATGCTTTGCTAGAGGGCCCACACGGTTCAAATGGGGTAGTGCTGAAGGTCACTTAGTAACTCAGATTATGGACAGGCTTTTATTGGGACAAAGAAGCACCGCTTGATATTTTTGTTCTCCTGGCATCTAGATATTTCCTTGGTTAGTTTACCTGTAACCAGTCCAAAATAAGCCTGGTAAGCCTTAGATGCTTCTGTTTCAACAGGCCCTTTAGTGAGTGCCTTTTAGCTTGCATATTAATTTATATGGGTAGAGGAGTGATCAAATTATCTTGAATAATTTTTTAGAAAGTACAGGAAAATATATGACATTAAGATTTGTATTAGTCAAGGAACATTATTCTGTTGGTTGGTTCTAGAAAATCTACGTAAATAAATAATTCTGCCACCTTTAGAATGTAACATACAGAACTATGTTACATTGGATGAGTGGATTTAGATAGTGTTTTAGAAAAGCATGGAATAAAAAAAAATCTGCCTAGGAATTTTTTTTTTTTTTGGTCACAGCTTTTATAAAAAAAATGGAGACCCTGGGCACAATGCCGAACTGCACCAACTGGCTGTGTACTGCAGTCCCTTCTTTTGGCCAGATTCAAGTAACGCACACAGGCTGAAAACCAATGGAATGAGTCTCCCAGATAAAACACTTTTCTGTACAAGCTGCCTGCCTGACCTCTTGAATGCAAAATAAAGGAGAACACCAATGTATGGTTTCCCTTTGCAAGCCCTTAAGAGGCTGCTTCTTTTCTCACGCCCCACCCCCCGCCTAAAAAAAAAAAAAGGAAATAAACACAAATGGTAGTACAGCAAGAGAAGATTATTTCCTGCAAAAATGTATGATATCTGGTTTTTTTTTCAAAAGAGATAAAAGAATTGACATTCAATAAACTTGCATGCATTACACGATACACAATATTTTATGGCTTATATGCAAGCAAAGTATCATGCTGATTTTGTGTGTGTGTGTGTGTATGTGACAGTGGGCCCTTTCAATGAGGGAGCATGGTGAACAAACCAAGAGTCTTTATCCATAGTTTATTAAATAAGTCATCCAACAGTTAGGATTCTAACTTGTTCCCCTTGCAACATTTTAGAAGAAGAAACTTAGAGGAAGAAGCACGAGATCTTGATTTGGATAGTGCATTAAACAATGCCTTGATGGTGCTGTCTGCAGTGGATGTTTTTTCTCTGATGAGACTTGTTAATATGACTTGCTGTGCTTTGTGCTCTGTGAATCTAAGGGAACCATAAATCAGGCCTACACCAACCCAAGTCTCACCTTTGCCAAAGACTACCACAAATTCAGCTTTAAGACAGTTTCAGCCTTGGGACTGTAGAATATGGAAGGCATTGCTAATCATGACCTTCCTCACAAATTATTAAATTAGGTGCTTTGAACACTAAAACATTACGTGAACTGTTGTGCACTCATAAGCAAAACTGACATAACTATCTATATTGCAGTTCTCCTCTTCTTTTCACTTCCTATCTGCTTGGTCCTAATGTTTCAGGGATGTAGCTTACCGCAGAGTTGAATCTCAGATGACAAATATTACAAGAGATGAACTGCTTCTTCTTAAGTGGATTGGGTACACCAAAGGTATGGTTGATTACTGCCTTTTGTACTGGATCCATCTAGAGAGGGGAAGGATGTGAAGATAAATGGAGCCAAGTTAGCTGGTGCTCTGAGAGCCAGGCATGTAAAATTGTGTTTGTGCTTTTCAAAAACTGCCTTCATAGCACCACAGAACATTTGCTTATTTGTTGAGGAAATGTCCTCATCTGTCAGATTTGGGTCAGGCATGGCTATAAAACTCTGCTCCTCCAAAACCTTGGTCCTTAGTCAGGAACTAACTAAAAATAAAACCTTCAAGGATTTGATACAGCTAGATGTGTCATATATTATAGACACAAGGCAGGCCCTGCTGCAGAACACAAAAATCAAGCCCGTATGTTGGCTCTGAGATTTAAAATCATAAATGGTTTTTTCCTGCCCTTACAAGCTAATGGATTCTTAGCCATGGCTTTCCCAGCCCCGAGACTGGGATGCAATTGCTCAAGTATCTATACAGGGATCTTCTCTGGTCTGAACGACACTAGTTACTTCCTTTCCACCTTCAGCTGAAAATGGCAAAGAATTCTGCTGGTGGTAATGGTTAAGGGGGAAAACCTTTCCTTAGCATCTTCTACACTGCTAATTCCATCGAGGTTGATATGCTGTGAAGCAACCGATCAGGATGTCAGCTATTCCTTTGGGGCCTGCGATTATTTTTAATGTGGCAAGATAGCAATAGCAATAGCACTTAGACTTATATACCGCTTTACAGTGCTTTACAGCACTCTCTAAGCGGTTCACAGAATCAGCATATTGCCCCCAACAATCTGGGTCCTCATTTTATCCACCTCGGAAGGATGGAAGGCTGAGTCAACCTTGAGCCGGTGAGATTTGAACCGCTGAACTGCTGAACAGTCAGCTGAAGTAGCCTGCAGTACTGCACTCTAACCACTGCGCCACCTCGGCTCTTACTAGAGAAGATGGCCCATTCTTCTCTATACGTTATGTCAGTCTTCTCTACAAGCTGAAAGTTGTTGCAGAAAGACACTGTTGGACAAGTTTTCATAGAAATGTGCCAGCCATTACAGGTCTTGCAATTGGAAAAACACTATAAACTTCTCAAGAACCTCGTGCTTCTCTAGAAATCGCTGATGTGGAAGATAATTTATGCTGTGATAGGAAACAGAGCTTGAGGAAGTAACATTTCAATAATTGCCTGATGTCTCAAGGGCCAAGTCAAAAGAACCAGCACTTGTTTAACACTCAGATTGAGAGAACACTGCTGCAAACCATTTCTATTACATTATTTAAAGAATGTAATTTAAAGAATTAAAGAAATTTGTTTCTGTTGGTTTTCCCTAACTCTCATGTTTAAATATTCACAATAATTGTAAATAGAGGAAAAAGGTTAGAGTAAGAACTACAAAGGTGAAAAAGATAAGGAAAAATAATAACCTAATTCTATATGTATATAGAATTGACCACAGCTATAATCTATAAGCATTGTTCTTTTATCCCTGTGGTTGTGAAAGATATCTTTCCCAGAGCTGGCTATCAAGAAGAATGGGACGAGAAAGAGATTGAGGTTTGAAGGTGATCGTATTTCTCAGCAAAGCTATTTAGTTGCCGAGACAGGTGCATCGGTCTGGCAGGCAAAGTGTGCAGACAAGGGAATCATTATTTGGACCCCTAAGTTCCATCACCAAAGGAAATGGAAGTGGCAACAAACAGTAATTGATGATCGTGGTACCTTCCCATGATTATGATAATTTTTTTTACTGATTCATTTGCAATAAAAATGAAGAGGGATAGATAGAGACTGAAAGGGAAGAGTGATCTATCAGGGGTTTTAAGAGAGCAAAGGAAGTTTTTATACTATAGTTGATAGCAGTTTGCTTTAGATAGCACCAACCTGATGCAAAGATGTGGCACACAAGGATGGTATAAATATAGATCCACAATATCTCCAAAAGGAGAAAGAGATATTGTGATTTTTTTTTGGAGAAAAGTGACAAGTGGCGTGAATAACTGCTCTATGAATTGACTATATTCTGAACAACATGTGGATGTATATTCTGTTCCTTTTGTGATTATTTTCAATATCCAATGTGTAAAATTGAAAAACAAAGCCTGCTATGATAGATCAAAGGCCAACCAGTGCCTGCCTGTGCCTCCAAAGCATGAAGATGATTTCCTTTTCTGAACAGAAGGGAAACCGTCCAAACACAAGAGGAACAAAGGATCAATTCTTAATTGACAAGATGATTCTGGAAAACTGCAAGAGAAGGTTGACCAACTTGAATGTAGTGTGGATTGATTACAAGAAGGCATTCAACTCACTTCACAAGACTGAATAATCAAGTACCTAGAAATAACAGGAATCAGTAGAAACATCACAATTTTTCTGCAAAGATCGATGGCACAATGGATACGGTTGCTGGTCAATGTTGATAGATTGGGAGAGGTTAGTATCGAGAGAGAATTTTTCAAAGAGACTTACTATCATCATTACTGTTTGTCATTGCACAGATTCCTCTGTCAACCATACTGAACAAGTCAGACCATGGCGATCAAACATAAAAATAGATATTTTTATGCCAGGCTATCCCCCCTCCTTTACATGGATGATCTATATGGAAAAACACCATCTGAAATAGCTGCTGCTATTTTTGCTCTACACTGTTCAAAGTATTGCAATAGAATTTGAACTAGACAAATGTGTCAGGCTTACCATTAAATGGGAAAAATAGTGAAAACTGAAGGAATCAAGATGCCTTATAGAAATAACATCAAAAGTCTGAATGAAGACAATTATTACAAATATCTAGGCCTTCTTCAGGCTGACATCAAGCACACTGAAGTCAAGAAAAAGGTTAGAGGTGAATGCATCAAGAGAGTGAAGAAGATCTTAATATCCAAACTTAGTGGAGAAAATACCATCAAGACAATTAACACATTGGCAATTCCAGGCATTAGATAGTGGATTGGACTCAAGCAGAACTAAAAGCCCTGGATATGAAGAATAAATAATGACAATAAGTCATGCCCTTCATTCTCACAGCGCCGTTGACAGACTCTACTTACCAAGGAAAATAGATGGTTATGGAATGTTGCAAGTATATCAGAAGGTTGAAGAAGAAAAAAGGGCACCGGAAGAATATCTGAAAGGTAGTGAAGGAGAGGCACTGAAACTAGTATATCAGGAAGGCTTACTGACACCAAACTGGCCTATAAGAAAGACTAAATGAAGAACAGAAAACAGACATGGAAAGACAAAATATTACATGGCCAATACATAATAAAAGCAATCTAAGAGCAGATAAGTTGAAGAAAGTGACAGAGGTACTAATTCTGGCTGCACAAGATCAAGCCTTAAGAATAAATGCATACAAAGCCAGAGTGGCTCTTTTGTAAAGAAGCTGAAGAAACGGTCAACCACTTAGTTAGCCGCTGCAAGAAGATTGCATAGACTGACTACAAACAACAGCATGACAAAGTAGCACAATGGTGCATTGGAATATCCGCAAGAAACACCACTTTGCAAGCAAGAACTAGTGGGACCATAAAATAGATAAAATAATAGAAAATGAAGAAGCTAAAGTGCTCTGGGATTTTAAATTTCAAACAGTCAGGCACCTGCCACATAACACCCCAGACTTAACAATTGTCGATAAGAAAGACAAAATAAGCTGGATAGTTTACATGGCAATACCTGGAGAGAGTAAAATAGAAGAGAAACAGCTAGAGAAAATAACAAAATACAAAGACCTGCAAATAGAAACAGAATGACTGTGGCAAAAGAAACTGAAAATAGTACCAATATTAATAGGCATCATGGGTGCAATCCCAAAACAACTGGCGCACCACTTGAACACCAGTGACATTGACAACATCACCATTGGCCAGTTACAAAAGGCAGCTTTACTCAAATAGCTTAGATCCTGCAAGGATACCTTTAACACCATCAAACATCCACAACTACCTATCCCAGGTCTTTGGTAGGGCTCGATAGGTTGATAAAAATGCCAAATAGGATCTAAACCTCTCGCAGACTGTGCAACAAACCAATAATAATTACTATTACGAATAGCAACCTTTTTATTTTGTGGCTCCATTTATAGCTAATAGGTACAGTATTGCTTTTAATAGACAATTGTTTTTAAAAACAACCTTTAAGTGTGTAACCTTGTAATCAAGTGTTGTCCCATGTGTAAGGTAAAATTCTATGCATGTTAATTCAGAACTAATCTCTAGTCTAGCTCTCTTTAAAGAGACTTAATTTTTCATATATGATGATAATTACCATAATAGAGACAGCAAATAGCCAAACATCCTACGGCTGTGAACAACATCATTTATTAATATTATTAATTACTTTTCTATATTATGACACACTTCTCACTTTCTAAAAACATTTGGTTATAAGCTGAGTAAAGTAGAGTAGAACAAACTTAGCAAAGCAAATCTATCAGGAAAACCATTCTGGTAATTCAATTTTAAAAAGGCTTGGTACATAAGGATTTTTTAATATTTAAATTTAATGACAGATTACTCTGGGAACCAATCGGAATCATGCAGCCACTGCAGAAAACCCTTTGTCATTAATCATTATGCAAAACCAGACATAAAAAGACCTGCCCAATAATTTCAAGTTTGCTTTAGGCAAATATATTTTTCTGTTACTTCTGTATGGCTTATTTTGTTAGAGGTTGCTGACTTCTAATTCTAATTCTAATTCTAAACAGAATTCAAGATTTCTTCTAGACTTATTCCAGTGTTCAATAAAATATGGGTTGTTAGTCAATAGGAATGTACAACCTGTACTTACAGAGTCCAAATTCTGTACTCAAACTTCCTGCATCCTATGCCTTCAGGTTTGTGTTGACTTCTGGTAACTGCCTAAACTAGTCCCTGCAGTTTTCTCAAATTCAAATATAACGTTCCCGTTCTTGACAACCTATCCTGCTGGTTCTTAAAATTCTGCAGTCTTTTTTTTTTTTGTTTTTTTGTTATCTAAATTTGCAGTTGGTCCACGTTGAAGAACAAACTATTCCATAGATGAATTTTTAACAAAACCAACACTTTAGAATCACTCTAAAATTACAATAGTTCCCATTTTGAATTGCTCAGTAACCAAGTCTATTCTTTCTCCCTTACCATATTTTTGCTTAGTTGTTTTAATTATCTATTGTTGGCAGTATAGGATGAGGTGATAATAACATTCCATCTTAGATCCAATATGAAATTCAAGAAATTTGGTTTCTAACACAGTGTTTTCCAAACCTTTTCCTTCATTATCTAAAACCTCTTATTAGAAAGTCCTTTTTATCACTTATCACAAAGTCCTTATTTAAATATCTCTGTTGTGATTGGGTAATGGCTTAGTCTGTTACTACTCAAAGAAAAACCATTTTTACCCAATTTTGGGTAATTTACCCAGGTTTAGGAAGTACACTCTAGCACATGCAATTCCAGACCATCTTTTCTACGAGATTCTGTGCTCTGAGCTTACAACTTTCCTTCCATTAAATAGACCTGATCTGCAAAGGATTACCTGCACCACTTGCTAGCTGAGCATTTTGAGATTATTAGGAGAGACTGCAAGAGTTATACAGTCATTTTACTGTGCTAGAGTTATGGTATTAGAGCAACCTAGTCTGCTATTGCTTTATCCATCTATGATCTTCTTCCCTTGAACTTATTGATTTTTAAATTATACTATTTTAACTTGATTTTTTAAAAACTTGATTCTTAACCAAAATAAATAACATTGTCCAACCTACTATATATAATTTATTCTTAATGTATTAATCTACAGAAGTTGTAGGACTTTCTCACCTCTCCATCTGTTAGGACAAGGACAAAATGCCCAGAAAACTATAAAGTATTATTTTGGATTCAAGCAGTTAAGGAAAAAAAATCCCCAACTCTTATGTTTCAACTAATTTGCAATGACTTGGATTACTTCTGTTTTATCCTTGCAATATATCCACTGATACATAAGATTATTACACTGAATGTCCCGTAAAGCAGGGGTCCCCAACCTTTTGGACCTCAGGGACCACCAAGGTCATAATTCTAAATCCCACGGACCACCAAATTCATAATTTTAAATCCCACGGACCCTAATTCATAATTTTAAGTCTCCTTCCTTTCCTTCCTTCCTTGAAAAATTATCCTGTCTTCTCTGATGAGGCCACTCCACCACAAAAACATACCCCCTCCCCGTCTCTTTCCTTGAAAGCTGATCTTATTATTTCAACCCAAAGTAAGATAATAAAAAAAAAGATTTGGGACTCTGAAAAGAAACTAAACAGGTCTGGAGAGACCTTGGATTCTTTTGGAAATGAAAATGTAGTAAGTGGTGTTTTCTCTGCCCCGAAACCAAGCAGAAACAATTGCGTGCGTGCGTGCGCGCACGCACACACACGCACACACACGCACGCACACACACACACATATCTCTCCTCCCCCCACCCAGAAAAAACCAGGATTCACAAACGTGAACCAGGCAACCCAGGGGGGAGTCCCCTCTGGACTGGGGGGAGCGGAGAGAGAGAGGGGGGGGCTACCAGGCTGAGAACTTGGTGCAGTCTGGAGCTGCTGCGTTTTATGCCCATTGCCTCCAACCAAGGTCCTTTGCTTCCCCACAGAAAATGCTCCAAAGCGGTTGGGGAGGCAGAGAGCCGGTCAATATCATGGAGGGGGTTCTCTATCCACTCCCCCCTCGCAGTCTTTTAGCAACTATTTTAAGGGGAAGCACCTTGCTTCCCCCTCCCCTTAAAACCAGGC
>QLTV01002471.1:255079-282046 GCA_003457575.1 Thermophis baileyi
GTTCTATTCTTATTCTATTCTGTTCAATTCTATTCTATTCTATTCTATTCTATTCTATTCTATTCTATATTATTCTGGAACTCTGTGATTCCTCCCATCAATTAGAAAGCCCGCTGCAGCTATAACCTTATTACATGGCTATCATCATCATGGCATCTTAAAAATCCCCAGTGACCTTTGCATCTCTTTTTAGGTGCTAGCTTAAGCTTTCCATCTGTAGGGGTGGGGCAAAATATGATGAACATGACGGGGTGTGTGCAGGCATCCTGCACTTGCTGTATTTCTATAGCTACCACACATAGATCCAGTATATGCGTCCTGTTTGACCTTGTCTATAGATCAACAGGTTGAATTATGCAATGAGCAAACAAAGAAGACTGAGATAAACATTGGTCCAGAATAGTTATATTCTAGGGTGAAAATGGCTAGCTCAGAAAGTAGAGGATAATTTTGCATACAGTGCTAAGGACACCGCTCTGTGGGGATGAAGAAATAGATCAAACTAGAAAAACTCACCGTATTGAAATTAGGAAAGAGGTTGAGTGGAGGGGTGCCATTGAGGCGGAAAGTCAGAAAATGCTTGATATCCAGTGATGGATGTAAAGATCGTCCTGGGATGGGAAGCGAGGCTAAGAGGGAGCTGTTGTGATTAGCTGGACCTAGGAATCAAGAACAGAACAGAAATAAAACATAAGATATGTTTCAAAAGACAGAGCTGGAAAGAGAGGCTGCCTAATATTATCCCTTAAAGCAGACCTTCCAATGTGGTGTGCTCAAGAAAATGGCTAATTCATTATGAGAATTAAGTAAAGAGCCAAATTCTCATCCCACAGCAGAGGTTCACAGTACATGTTTGTTTCTCTTCTTATATTACATGCTTTCATTGCTTCAAATCTGTAACTTATTTCAGACAGATTCATTTGTACAGAAATTCAGAATAGTTGTACACTCTAACAAACACATATATAGTGTATGTGTGTGTGTGTGTGTGTGTGTGCGTGTGTGTGCATATAACAGAACATTATATAACAAACATAAAATATCAGTATGATTCACTCCTCAATGGTTACAAGCATTGTAAACATACAGTAGAATAACTCATGTTAGAAAATTGGATAATTCAATCACTCCCAACTCCAAAAGCAGTAGAATTATCTTGCTATTGTCTCCCAGCATGAATAACCACTCTAAGCATTCTTTTTAGTAATGAATCATACCAAAGGTAATAATTCAAATAGACATGTGCTTAGTTTCTCTCAGTCAAGTAATTTTTATTCATAATGCAGGATAAGTTGTGTTAACTTTTATTCTTTTTTGTTTTTCAGATATACTATAATATGTCAAGACATCCATTTCCAGTAATGTCTTCACTAAAGATATCAGACTGATTTTTCCAGAGATTGGGAGAAAATGTCTTAAGAAGCAATGGGCTGCCTTAAAATTTTAGAAGTCTTAAGGCACTGATTTTGCCTCTTAAACTCCCCAAATGGGGAAATGTGTAGAATTTGGGGTTGTTTTTTTTTTTACATAGCCCACTTTAGTATTGTTATTGAATCACTGGCCAAACCTGCTGCAATCTTCAGACAAGATAAGAGCTGGAAGAGCAGCTCACAAGCTGAAATCTGTCTATCCTGGACATATGAATCAATCTAAAATTAAAACTTTCAGTTAGAAGAATGAAGTGAGACTCCTATTTCCATTCCGAAAGAAGCCCTTACAAATATATGGAATATTACTTTATTATTCAGAAAAGAGCCTAGTTTTGTCCTAGGCCATGTGGGAGCCAGATTTTTGAAGGTTTTAATGCTTAATCATGCTGATGGTACCATACCAAGAAAAAAACAGGCAGAATTACTGTAAAAAAAATGGACTGTAGATTTTCTGGCCAATATAGTAGAATAACAATTGGAATGTCTTAGCTACACAGTACTAGAGCTGATATAACCTGTATCATGGTACACATTCAAAACAGAGAATGTTAGCAGCTGTTTTCCTTTCTATTTCTATAACAAACATAATCTCCACTTAATTTTCTTTCCACTAGATTGGCCATCCCTAGTTCTTTCAGTCTTCACTCAAAATAATTTGCTTATTTGACCCATCCTTAAAGTTGCTCATTCAGGCTTTTCTAGTATGCTATTTCCTTATATTTGTTGGTAATTAGCGTGAGGACACTGTGCAGAGATAGTTTGAAACCTTTTGTTGTGTTGGATACCCTAGGATTTTGTTGTATTTAACATTCTGTATTTTGGTTAAAAGCTCTCTTAGGAAAATGAAACCCTTTTCAAGGCCTTTCCTGATTGCTCCTCTTTTTCCATTATTCACATGTCAAAATAAAGTGAACACCTGGCCATTAGGCATTCCCTGGCATCTTGACAGACTTTCTCAAGGATCCCTTTTAAGTACTTCATAAAAATTAGTGGATATTTTGTTCACTTTGCAGCATCACTTATACTTATATATCAACAGGTGCAACCTAAATGCTCCAGTCAATAGCTTTCTGTTGCTACAGTTAGCATGCAGAACAGCTGATAGAACTACAGTGATATTTTAGCTAGAGCTATCCTAGGGATGTCACCAGTCATCTGAAATCTTCTGTTAGTTACGATTCTGTTTCATCATATAGAGACGCTTCCAAAATTCTCCTCATTCCAAATTTCTCCTCAGATTTCATTGTTCCAAAGGAAAGCAGACTGTTAAAAATACATTATTGCTCTGGATTTATTTTCTCATTTTATATAGAAAGCTGGAGTTTATTAAAAGTTTCAACTATGATCTACACCCATACTCCTTAAAACAGCGGTTCTCAACCTGTGGGTCGTGACCCCTTTGGGGGGGGTGTCGAATGACCCTTTCACAGGGGTCGCCGCACACGCTAGCCCGCCATCTTGGTGCCACGCCCCCTTTGTCACCATCGTTTCTCACCTGGCAACGCACATGTGCGGGAAAGGGGTCGCGGCAGCGGGGCAGGGGTCGCGGCATTAGGAAGGTTGAGAACCGCTGCCTTAAAATGTGTGGATACTAATAGAACAGTGGCAACATGTTGCTTTATTTAACTGCTCCTGATATGCGTAGGAGATTTTGCAAGGCCAAACTAAAAGCCAAGCTAACCCAAATGTATTTTGTCAGGAAAAACAAAGTATTGGCTCAGCCACATGATGTCAAGTTGGACAATTATTCCTTTGCAAAAACATTTTCCTGAGAAAACTGCACTGTCAGCTTGGTAGTCTGAACTACAGCAGTTCATCCTTAGGTGTGCTGCCTCACCCAGAACTAGACTAAAACTTTGTCTTATGGCAGGATTACTTCTACATTTTATTTTCACAATTTGCAAATGGTGTGCATACAATAATTCTTGTACCTGATTTTATGCATTTCTCTGATGATAAAACAGGCTGTAAATTTGGATTTCCAAAAAGCTAAGAGAAAAAATGATAGAACATTGACAAAAATAATGTTTTTATTTATAAAACCCAGAACAGGCTTCATACCTTCCATCAATGCCAATTAGCTATATTTACCAATATAAAATGTTTTGATGTTATTGAAAATACAGAACAAAGACAAAAACACTTTTTAAAACCTTGAGCTATGGTCATTTTTTCTACTGATTGTAGATGGACCTGAGGATGCCTTGAAGGTGCAAGTGGCCTCTTTTTAGCAGCCTGGTCAAATTTGTCCTGTCTCACAAACCAGTTCTAACTCTAGGGTGAGGGGGAGAAAAATATGGTTTGCTCCATCAGGCATGTACTGATCAAATTATTGTCAACGTCACCCAGAAGGGAAATCTGGGGAACAGCAGAGAAAAAAGCCACACAAACATGTTTCATTTATTCATGTTTAAAGCAACAAAAGCAAACATAAATTTAATACTTATTCTGGCATGGTTGCTGCAGACAATTTTAACTTCACAGCAACTTTATTAAGGGCTGAAACAATCTCCCCAATCATAATCAAACATTCTCTCGTCTTCAACTCAATGTTTTCCATATATGTTGGACCATAACTCTCACTATAATGCTATTTGAAGATGATGGGCTTGTAATCTGGTGTAGAGAACACAGAGATGAACATGGAGAAGGAATGCAATGTCAGCTAGAAAATCATGAACTAAGACCAGGAAGGGAAGAAGTTAGAGAGAAAGAAATTTAAAGTGACTCTCCTTGGTATAATAGGGAGAAAAGGGAAAACTCTTTTCAGTTATTCAAGATGTTGTTATTATAGCCTATGTTAATAAAGTAAAGTTCTGGTATTTTTTGTGCAGACTATTTTTCTGACTTGGCTTATCTCGAAGGGCTGACATCTAGAGAATGAAGGCTGATTTATTTTTCTTCATTAATTCCAAAAATTTCATCTAAAAAAGGATGAAAATAAAATTTGCAAGTGTATGCACAGGTATATGTGAAATATAATCTTGTAATGTTAATCAAATATTAATCAAAGGAAACGAACAGGAAAATAATATTCCAATCATATAATTATTATGTGAAATGCAGATGTCTTTCATTTCCAGAAACAAGCTTCTAGACTTCAGAACCACAGAGCCAGATATGCCCAAAATATATTGAGTTTCCACTCATTGCTTGAAAGACATAAACATGAACAGACTAGCTGCTGGGAACATCTCAAGGCCATATAGATAATATATGATCCCGTTCCCTGATTATTTTAGATACTATTCCTAATTTCCTTTAAAGTAGATGTGATATTTTGTGTAGATAAGATTTTTTTTGTATTTGTTTAATATTTTTAAATAATCATTTTCTATATATATTAAAGTATATATATATATATAGAACTATATATTTTAAAGTATATTTTAAAAAGATGACAAATATATCACAGTAAAATGTCTTGAATTTCTGATGCATGATGCATACTTTCTAAATAAGATGTGATTTAAAAAGTTAATAGCCTAACTTTTTTTTCTTGTATAATATAAATTTCAAGAATAAAAATCAGAAGACTGTCCAATTCCTCAAATAATTGCTAGCTCACTACTCACTACTGAATAAAATATTTATTTAGATTTGCTTCCTGATTGTAAGGTCAACAACTAGGATAAGGACACAGTCAGAAAAGACAATGAACTTTTGAGACCTGCAGATAATTTTGATATGTCTCTGCAATGAAACATCCAGTCCCAGCCAATGCAGGGATGGAACAGAATTAACAACTGATAGGAAAAATTGGCTGGAAGAAAGTGAAATAAGGCACTTTAAGGTCACAAATGAGTACATTATTATTTTTCCTGTGGTGAACCAGCAGTTTTCATGCTGTCTGCGTTTAGAAATATTATATTAGACAGTGAAGATTTCACTAGATTTGCAGCAATGCTTGTAATGTGACAAATACTAGCATGCTGATTATGGTCCCTTACAGTATGGTTTGAGTCTATGGAAAACCTATATAATAATGCTCCTTTCCCAGAAATACTGGAGAAAAAAAACCTGAACACATGATTAATCAACATATTCATTTTGAAAAATATGTTTCCTATGCTTATGAAGAAAATATGATGGTATGCAAGTCATGGAGAATGGTTGATGAAGATGATGGGGCTTGCAGAGGTGGCCAAATTTACTTATTTGATTAGAGAAAGAAAAACATCTACATTAGTGGCTGACTGGAAACACCATACAAACTTTTTGCACGAAACAGAAAAATGCACTTATGATTTGGGTTTTGATGATTAGAAAGAAAACTGAATAATAGAATTGAGGGGTTCTCTTAGCAATAGCAATAGCACTTAGACTTATATACCGCTTCATAGTGCTTTACAGCCCTCTCTAAGCGGTTTACAGAGTCAGCATATTGCCCCCAACAATCTGGGTCCTCATTTTACCCACCTCGGAAGGATGGAAGGCTGAGTCAACCTTGAGCCTGGTGAGATTCGATCTGCCAAACTGCTGGCAGCCAGTGATCAGCAGAAGTAGCCTGCAGTACTGCACTCTAACCACGGCTCCTTGGTAATCACAAAGCAGGAGATAAATTTGTAATCATAATTGCAATGGTTGCTGCAGAGGAAATGTAAAGTTTCTTCTTTCTATTTTTTTAAATCTTTTCTGTTTTTCTTCATTTTCTTTCGGTATTAGTTTGAATTAGTTTTAAGCTTTTTGAACATGTATGTATATATACATGTTTGTGTGTGAATGTATATGTACTGTATATCTCTATCTCTAGGCATCATGATCAGCTCCTTCCTGACATACTTTTCAGAGAAATAGGAGGATGTAATTCCAGACCCTGAGTCCTGCTGGTTGAGGCAATCTTTAGTGAGAGGAGACCATTTCTTGTTAAGTAGCCATAATTGGCAGTAGGACAAAATTTGAAGACATTTATCATGGCAAAACATACAGAATACCATTTGTGAAGAGAAAAAAATCTCCATCTGCAAAGCAAGGTTTACATAGTCATTTAAACATGGCTGGAGATAGGATATTCGGAGGCAACATAGAAATAGGAAATATTAGGAGCTCTCCGTGGTCCTGAAACTGACCTGAAAATTTGCTACAGTACACTACTAGCTACCCTTCCCTTGCACTTTCTTTCCTTTGACTGATACTTCTCAGGCCTGTCTGGATGCTGCTTATGATCTCTTGACTTCTTGGATTTTGCCAAAATAATGGAGTCTGACAATGTTTGATCAACATTTCCTAAACTAAAGATGCATTGCAACATTTTGGTCAGCATAACACAAGTGCATCCTTGGGACTGGAGGAAACTACATTAACATACATTTTGCTGCCCTCACAGCTTACCTTCCATAACTCAGAACTGAGATTGGGCGGAGTTGCTGCCCTCTCACAATATGTTTCACAATATAATGGAGTATAGTTTCCAGGCAGCATTTCATGAATTCTTTTCTATCCTTTTTTCCTCCTCACAATATTACCTACTGGTGGGAAAATCAACTACCAATTATTCTCTGATAGAGGCTAAGGCTTGTTGTTATGATTTTATCTACTTATTTATTAGATTTCATTTTAATTATTTACAGGATGGTTCTTTTGACAGGACTATTGATCTCCTGGGAGAACAAATACACCTATGAAATGATTTCCTGATTGATGCCAGCTTGAGATCATCTGGATTACTACCTAGTTCCTGGAGATCCTGTCAGAGAAGCAGAAGATCAATATATCTGTGTCAAATAGTCTCCTCCAATTGTAGCTGGACCTATTGTTGTGTCTTACTGTATTATTTCTCATCCCTAAAACACAAGAAAAAGTGTGAAATCCAACCTATAGATATGACATGTGTATTTTGACGACTTCAAAAATGTTAAGGCGGGATACCCCTGCTATATAAGTAAGAGTATCTGTGATGACGAGAATCTTAAGAGCAAGAAACTAGAATATGTAGTAGAATAGAAAAACGATCGTACATAAACTAGTTCTTTCATCATGCAAACATTGGCTTGTAAGATTCTTAGTCTGATGTTAGAACCTGCAATCTAAATCATGTATCCTGATTTCCAGAGCTTATCAATGTACTCTTATCACTCTTCTCTGGAATAATATCCTCCAGTTGAATTCATTTTCACCTCCCATAATTCTTAGCCAGCAAGGCCATAATATCTTAAAAAATATGGGAAATGAAGTTCAATACAACAGAAAATGCCAGGTTGGGGAAACTATACAAATTATAACAGTCACATGACAAGGTTTCATTATACTCTTTTATTATGGGGAGAGGGGAACTGTATTTCAGAGGTTAGGTGCTAAAACAGGGTTAATGGCTATTTCAAATTTTAAAAAGTGAAGAAATTACAACAAATGTCAATCTTATCCCCACCAATTGCTTTGTTAGATCACTACCACAGCCACCAGTAAAAATGTGGCTCTAACAATCAAGACATTGCCTATGTTTGAGCGAATGCAACTGCACTCAAAAGATCTACTTCAAAGTGGATTATGCCAATGGGATTTCTTCCTTCTAACTCCAGTTTCCTTTATTGTTCCCCATCTATAGACAGAACTCTTGCCAAACTGAAATAGACTACATACTCCATTAAATATATATTTTGAGAACTCCTAGAGAGGAGCTGTGTTAACTCTTTCCCTCCCAGACGAACTATCTAAACTTCACTGTCTTCTGCTCCTCTGGAATGCCCTCCCTCCCTCCTGTGAATCTGGACTATATTCCATCATAGGTTTACTTTCATTATACTCCCTCTTGTTTATGCAGTCCCAATGTTCTTGTTATACTGGTTCCCATATATCATATTAAACATATGGTTGGATCTCCTGCTATGTCTGTCAGGGTCCCTTAATTGTTTATTCTCTTCCTCCTATAAGTCCAATCCATTCTTTCTTTCTGGTTTACTTTTGACAAAGGCTTTATCTTCCAGGGAGACCATGCAGCTGGCACTAACTTGTCAATGTCTCTTCATCATATCTGTTTACTTTCAGTCAAGTTGCCAAGATGTATGCCATCCAGCATTAACATAACTAAGATATCAAATCCAGGATGGGATATGCAGTTAAAAAGCAAATTTGATTTTGCTGGTTTCTATTTTCTAAGGGTCAAAAGCCTACAAGGAACACCTAAAGGGGAAATAAAATTACCATTAATTTTTTTAAAAAAAAAAAACCTGGAGATTCTCATGGCATATATATCCCCATAGTATGTCCCAACAACAGGTTTTTTTTATCTTCTCCTAAGTAACAGCTATCTTTGACTGTTTCCTAACAGTAAGGATAAAACCATTGAAACTCAAAAGTAGCATGCAGTGGGAGGTACAAAGTATCTCTGTCAGCATTAACAAAAAAAATAGGCTCTATAAGAAGAATGACCTACATTTTATGATGCAATAACTCAACATATTTTTTTTTAAAAAAACCCACACATACATCTTTCCTCCCCAATTTAATAACAAACAGTTCATTATTTTGAACTGTGGATCATTTTGGCAAGACCACTGGGTTTAATCTTACTTCCTTAGTAGGTAAGATGATGTTGCATTATCATAAGAGATGGGCAAACACCAGTCCATTCTGTATAATATACAATATGTTAGCAATACAGACAAAATAAATACCTACTTGATATGTTTGAAAGATTTATCTGCTCTATCTTTCAGAATTAATCTGATGAGCAAAAGCTTTCAAAAGGAAGGTTAAATTCAGTAGTAAATTCAGTGTATTGCATTGAAGTACTGTCAGTACTGATTTCTATTAAGAACTGTGTGCCTTTGGCAATTTAGAATAACAAACAAGTACATATTATCATTAGTGAGTTCTGCTTTGAATGAACCCTCCCCTTCCTCTCTTCCTTCCTCCCTCTCCCCCTTCACACAAAAATCTACGTACCGCATTTGCAAGTTACTTTGAACAATATTGGTCAACTTAAGGCAAATTGGGGGTTTGCCAACAGAAGTTTAGGCCACAGAAAGATGTTTGACTAGGTACATTTTTTCCAAACTTCTTTGAAGGAAAACTTGAATATATTTGGCAACCCTGTGAGCTTGACTGCTGGAACATTTTCTTGTTCCTATTTAGTTAAGATTTAACTCAAAACAAGGTTAACCTTTGTTATTTTTTAAGCAATCCTGTACTTCCTAGCTTGTCCTCTTTTCTCCCCTCTCTCTTCAAATCAATTTTTTGTCAGTGATATTCCAAAAGAGCAGCTGTGGGGTGTATTTTTAGCTGTTAATTCAGGCACTCAATTAAAAGGATTTGCTGCAACAAGAATGGTGAGGTCTTTGGAGACCTGGATAGAATGACCTAATCTTAAAGATGTCTTCCAGTTGCAAGGAAGGAAATAGTTGGCTAGATTAGAAGCTGTATGATAGGGAGGAATGCTCTAAAAATCCTTTTCTCTATTTAATCAGAACTGGGCAGGATGATAAATGGAGAGCAACTGGACATAATGCAAGTGTTTGGACTGGCATTCTGTTATAAGAAGACATCCTGTAACAGCCTTCACAGTTTGAAGTTTTCAAAATCAAGGATTAAAAAGAATCTTTACTCTTAGTTTGCAACTTGTTTCTCATTAAAGTACACCAGTCTAAAACTGAAGGGTCATAAATAGGAACTTTTTACGACCCTGTAGTCCCTATTCAGGGTAGAGTCACGGCTAGAGTCACGGCAACTGGATGGAGCTAAGCGTTTACTGGTCGTTTACAGCTGCTTAACTGGATTAGGCAAAAGATGCTAATTTGCACCAAATCTAACTCAGTGACCTATCAGATGCCTGTGTGTTCCAAGCAATGCTATTAATCCAGACTTTTGAGCTACAAGCAGCCTTTGTGTGCAATTCTTGTCAATAAAAATAGATCAGTGAACATTGATGGATTGGCAAGTTCAAGAGCAAATAAAAGCAAATACATCCTGTCAACATGCAGATTGAATAAGAAAAGTGCTAGAAAGTAGTTGGTTCAAGAATAAGTGTATGACCTATCAGTATACACTGATTCCAGACAAATCTACACTTTCTTCTAATTCATTTCATGCTACATTGATAGAAACTACTGTTCCAAAGTAGAAGCAGTAACATATTGTTCAGGCAGAAATGTTTACAGCAAAGGTAGAAAAAGTAGAACAACATGTGGTGACAAAAATCACTTGCGCTTCAGATATTGAGGAAGACTGACGCTGAAAGCAGCGTTATGAAAATTGTACAAATTTGAATTACAAAAAAAGGTAGGAAGTATACCCTTGCTTTGCAACAGCTAACTACCCATACAAATTGGAGTTAGGGTATACAATTAACCAATTCAAAGTCCCTGTAACCATGTAGCTTCTCTTCTCCCTCCTCCACAATCTACCTGCCACTGAGTGTCTATGGAGGTTCTTGGTTATCCAAGTCATGGTTGTCCCCAAAAATGCTTTTTTCAAACTGCAACTGGATTTTCTTGGTTTTCCCTGAAGATGTTTCACTTCTCATCCAAGAAGCATCTTCAGTTCTAACTAACTAGTGGTTATGTATACTAACCCAACACAAGCTATTTGCCTGATGAACACAAACAAGAAGGAGATAGAACAATACTTTGGGGTTTCACTTCAAGCCACACCATCCTGCCATAAACCCTATTAAGAAAGTGGTGGGAGCTCTTCAGCAAGAGATGGCCCTTTCAGCTTTCTATTCTCAAACAAAAATAGTTTAAATGGCAAAGGTGGGAGAGAATAAGGAAACCAAGCAAACAAGTGAGTTCAGTGCTGGCATTTATTACCACGAAAGTGCAACTCTCTCTTAAAACCAGGAAACGTTGGAATCCAGCACTGTTAATGTCAGAACAGATGGAGCAAGGGAAGAGAATTAGCATCTTTGATGGAATTAACTCCACGGATGAGAGAAATGGAATAGTGAGGAACAATGCGGTAAAAGACAGAGTAAACAAAATCCATTCTGATCCTAACCTCATACTCCTGGTTGAGGAAGTATTTTAAAATGTGTGGATTATTACTTCACAAATGGAACATTTACAGGGGACTAAGAAACATTTATGGAAAGGGAGAAAAGCTGGAAAAGTTTAGAAATCATAGATTATTTCTAAAATATACACAATTAAAAAGATACTTTTTGGAATCATCCAAGGCTCCCAATATTACATTCACAGCAATAATTTTCCTATTAGATTATTTCTAAAATGCTTTTTGTCTTCTAAGGTCACACCAACTGGACTTTTTGCTCCTCCACACGAGGTTTGCTCCTTTTCTGGACTCCTGCAAGATGAGTAGCCAGTATCTCTATTATTTCATATGGGCAATCTATGTAATGTACATGGTCCAGGAAAAAGTGTACAAGTTTGAAGTTAAAGTTTACAACTTCAGAAAAATATTGACCTAAAAGAGCTGGAATCCCCAACATTGATCAAAATTAACAAAACCCCTCCACAACCTTTGTTCTTTTCCCAATACCAGGGAATTTTCTCAAACATCAGAAATCCATTTTGGTTTCCTACATGTTTAGAAAACCACCTCACAAATCCTGATTCTTATAAAGAAGAATCAGTTCATTAGAAAGGCTATGACCAGATTAACAGAGTTGGAAGGGACCTTATAGGTCATCTAATCCAACCCCCCGCTCAAGCAGGAGACCCTACACCATTTCTGACAAATGACAGTCCAATCTCTTCTTGAAAGTCTCAAGTGATGAAGCTCCCACAAATTCTGAATGCAAGCTGTTCCATTGGTTGATTGTTCTCACTGTCAGAAAGTTCCTCCTTATTTCTAGGTTGAATCTCTCCTTGATCAGTTTCCATCCATTATTCCTTGTCTGGCCTTCAGGTGCTTTGGAAAATAGCTTGACGCCCTCCTCTCTGTGGGAGCCCCTCAAATATTGGAACATTGCTATCATGTCTCCCCTTGTCCTTCTCTAGACCAGCCATGTCCAGTTCCTGTAACTGTTCTTCATATGTTTTAGTCTCCAGTCCCCTAATCATTCATAACCATTCATAGAGTATAATTTTAAGTTGTTGATAATGACAGAGATGACAGGTTACCTTAGGGAAATATTGAATAAGATGGTTTAGCTTTTGGAAAATAGGAAATATATCCAGCAGTACTTCAGGGAAAGCCACAAAATGCTTTCTTCACATGCAAATATACATAAGTTTTGACTCATTCTCTATTTGAAGCAATAGAGACAAGAAGTACCAATGGTCTTCTCAAAAGGTAGATTGAATCTCCAGTTTGAATTATGGCAAGGAGCATAAAAATGTTGACCCTATTGAGGTAAGTATAATGCATTCCTTTGTTTCAGTGTGTTCAGTGTCTTATCTACCAGTAACCTAATGAAAGGTGATGTCTTCAGCCCGAGCTTCTTCTCACTACGTAACACTTCTACAATTACTTCTTGGTATTGTTAACATGAAGATCAATGTTTAAGGTGTGTGTGTGAGTCTGTATATTTTGTGTTTCTGCATGTGCTTTCAAGTCAGTATTTACAACTGTCAATTACCTGGACTAGTCCTTCTTGGCAAGGTTTTTTAGGAGTGGTTCGCCATTAGCTTTTTCCTAGGACTGAGAGAATAACTGACCTAGGTTCATCCAACTGGCTTCATGCCAAAGGCAGAGTTAAGAATTCACCGTCTCCCAGTTTCTAGTCTGGTGCCTCAACCACTATACCATCTGATTTCAGAGGAATGAGTGCAAGAGTAATAGGATATCAAGATAATTCATGGTCAGGTTAATAGGAAAATAACATTCCGACTTGATTTCACTTGTTTTGATTTTAAGTTACAGGTCCCTCCTTATCACCTGCTGTGCTGTCTCAATGTGGTGGTGGATTTTCTGGAAGAGATGAGCAAAGAACCCTGGGAATATATGCCAATACATAATTCCACCAAAGTCACCCAAGGTGTGAAGGTCATTCCTGCCCAGCTAAAGGAAGTAGGCACTTTATTGGTCAGCAGCCGTATACGAAAATATTAGAAGTGGAAAGTTACTTTAGTGACAATGGCAAAGGCATAATTTCATATTGTGCAGAAGGCAATAGGAAACTATTTCTGTATTTATAAAAAAACCCACGTGGATAGAAAATAATGTGATTGACAATATTTTGTCTGGTGATGGGCTCCTCAGTTCAGATAGCACTCAACAAGCCACTGAGGAAGAGTTTTTTTTTTTAAAGACTTGGCTAAATTAAAGCCTTTGGGATATCTAGTGGCTAATATTGCCATGCAGGAAAAGAAAATCTGAAGCTGCAAAGACAAAATTAGAGCCAAGCCTGGAATGTAAGACACATGAACATGGAAAAGTTTGACACAGTAAAATATGAAGTGAATCAACTATATGGTGACATATTAGGCATTAGCGAATTGAGATGGTCTACAACTGAGACACTTTGAATTAGAAGATCACAATTTTTACTACTCAGGACCAACGTTCCCTCTAAGGTGTGCGGCCGCGCACGTAATGAGAGAATGCCGCGCGGTAGTTTCCAACTTCTGCGTGGCGTTTTCTAATGGCAGAGGCTGCACGCCTGCGCGGCCACGCACATGAAAAGAGAGCACCGCGCGGCAGTTTCTAACTTCCGCGTGGCGTTTTCTACTGTTAAAGGGAACATTGCTCAGGACATGAAAAACAAGAAGGAACAGCATTGCTATCATAGTTATGAAGGATATACTAAGGGTATACTAAGAACAGTACTTGTCCTCAATGTAATCAATGACCAAATAATATCAATTAAACCCCAGGGACGACCATTTAATATGATTATCCCAATTTATACTTTAGCAGAACAAGAAAAGCTACAGTAATTAAAATGAAAGAACAGTGAAAAAGTGAAAACAAGGGACTAAATTAAATACAAAGAAGACCATGCTAATAACAATAGGTATAGCAACTGTCTTGGAACTGACAATGAAAATAAAGAAGTATTGGATAGGTTCTGCTTTTTAGAATCAATTATCAACAGTAAAAGAACCTGCAATCAGCATATATGCTTTAAACTAACATTTGGTAGCATAGCAACGAAGGCCTTGGAAAGATTTTCAGATGCGTCTATAACTATAAAAATTAGAATTGTGCAAGTATTTTTTTTTCTTGTGATGGTTACAAGCAAAACTGGAGTTTGAACAAGTAGGATAGAATGAGTATTGACAATTTTGAACTTTGGTGTTGGAAGAACTTCTGAAAATACCACAGATAGGCAAGAAAACAAAACAAATGGATCATTAAACAACTCAGAGTTCTCACTTGAGGTTTAAACCATCATACTTTGGATATATTATGCAAAGACCAGCTCTGTAATACTGGGAAAGATGGAAACAAAGAGGAAATGATGACCAGCAGCAAGGTGAGTGGACTTAAATGCAATGGTGATGGGTATCCTCTTGGAAGACCTGAGTGGCCAAGTTGGGGACAGATCTTCCTGGAGAAAAAAAAATTATCTATGGAATTGCAACAACAACTTAATAGCACATAACCAATCATTCATAAAGGAGTCATGTTGCTTCCTTTAAAAGTCTTTCCTATTGTAATTATGATACCCATTGTCTCACTATACCTTCTCAACCTATTTGCCATTAGGGGAAACAAATCTAATCAAAGTTAATATAGGCAGAGGTGTCAAACCGGCAGCCTGCTGGCCAGATGTGTCACGCACAGGCCACACCAGCTCAGCAAAGGGAAAAAACGTCGTGATACGTCACATGACGGCAATGTGACACGGCGAGTTTGACACCCATGACATAGGGATTCCCATGTTTGACTTTCTTCCATTGTTTCGCTGATACTTCTTAATTGACCTGTAACTAGTTAAGAGTAAAATTTTCAGAACTGTACTCACTTTCAGTCCTTGCTTGTTCCACTAATTTCTCTCCCCTCCCTGATTCCCTCCCCCCAAGAATGGTGTAGATATCACATCAACTCCATGTAATCTAACAGCCCTTCCATGCTTTTATTTTAGAATGGAGCTAGGTTGAGTATGTAAGCTTTCTAGCTAAACACAATTCCCTGATAATATTTTTTCTTTTTCAAATTAAGATTAGCCTCCAGAATAATTCTATTATTTGCACCCGGACTTGCTGCATATTTCCCATATTTTCTTGTTGTTTGGAGTACAAAATATGCAATGACCAGCTAAACATTCATAGAAGAAACTAAAAATTTGGCGTACCAATGAATTAGCTAATTCTGAGTCACAAATTGCCATTAGACATTCCTGAGGCTGAAATGAAGAAGACTATGTTTATTTTTGCATTTGCTAACAAATGCTCTAATGCATACTGGCATCCCAAGTCACATGTCATTTCATTTTAGTCATCCACAACATGCATGGAACATAGAACTATTATACCATGCATATTTCATTTATGAGATCAGGGATAATCAGAATTATAATAGTAATAGTGGCTGAGCTTTAGAAAGAGTTATCAACAAGATATCATACTTGCTTCTCACTGCTGTTTGTAAATATGTTATACAGTACATGACCCAACTCCTAGATTGTGGTAGAAAACATAGACCTGCATACAAAGCATATAAAACATTGAAATTCTTTCCAGTCCCATGAATATTTGCATCTATCTGCTAGAAAATAAGATTCACTGGGATCAGTATTAATGTCTGAATAAAAATTATAGAATTGTGGTATTTCTTCACTCCCTTTGTACAATTGCACAATTAAAAAAAATTCAGTACTATATTATAATCTTCCAGTTTTTCTGTCCCTGTGATTTCAAAGAACCTGGCGATTGTGATTTCTGGTCATACCATAGGCATGAAAGCCAGCTGGGTGACTTTGGGCTTCTTTCTCAGCCCAACCCATATCACAGGGTTGTTGAGAAAAATAGGAGGAAGGAGCATTGAGCATGTTCACTGCCCTGAGTTATTTATAAAAATAACACAATGGGATTTTTAAAAAATCTAAAAGAATCTTTTAAAAAACATACTTCCACTGATATACTGCTCTGTATTGTACATGGGCACACGATGAAGTGCCTTCTACACACAAAAATAGGGTGATTGTCTCCACAAAACAAATCCCATCTTGTGTTTCTTCACTAGAGTTCAACAACAGGAGAGTCTCATTTTTATGTGAACTTGCCTCCACCTGCATTTCAAAGACTATCCATTTAAACTCATTTATAATTTCATCAGCTTCTTCCAAGCAACACTGGGTACACTGAATTCTATTCTGTGGAAATATTTTAATCACTAATCACCAGCTCCCCATCTTCCACATTTTGTGTGTGTGTGAGAGAGAAATCTAATTAGCATGTTTATCTGCTGTAAAACAGAGAACCTTACTTATGCAAATCACCTGGCAAAGGCTCAAAATTGGGCAAACAAATTAATTTGATTTTAATAGGCATGAAATACTGATAAGATTAAAGAAGTCTCCCCTCTTTCTTCCCTTCTTTCCTTGAGCTCCTTCGGCTTTGGCTTAGTAATTGTACTCATGGAGTAGCTGAGAATAGGGAGCCAGACTCTGTTTTAAAGAGCAAAACTCAATGGCAGAATTGTTTACGATGCTAATTTAAGATGCTTTTCTCATTAAGGGAATAGTTAACTACTCTGCCCCTGCAATTTAAAAAGAAAAAAGACCTTCATTTTAAAAACATTTTTATAGTTCGTTATTTCTTTACATACCTATTAGAAGATCTCCCGTATTGGTAGGTGTCTATATTTAACCAATATGAATAACTATCAGTATGGAACACTAGATTAAATGTGGGGAAAAAAGGCAGGTCAAACAACAACTGACACTTTAAATAATAAATGCAGTTTTGCAATTATGCTAACAAAGCAGTTCTGCCACCTCCTAAAATCCCTTACTTGTAAAATGTAGTAGTAATTCAGATATGACTAATAAGACGTGTTTTAGTTTCTTAGGTGAAATAAGTACCTTATAGATGTTGAGCTTTTATATCTCATTGGACACCTCCATTTTGACCATCCAGATGATCGTGTTGAGGACAGCAAAGAATAGAGGCTAGTTGGCTTCTTATACTGAGAGATGGTGGTTTTGTACTGATATTTCAGATGCCAACTGCTCTCTATTGACTCTCAAGGGCTTGCCAGTGAACCACTGAAGAGGCATATTGTAGTGGGGACATAGTAATGTTATCTGAGCCTAATCCATTTTTTTTACTTTGCCATGTTTCATTTGACAGCATTCTAGGAAAAATATGATTCCTGCTCATAATCAGATTGTAGCTGGGTGAACTCTTCATTTTAGCTCACTGAAGTATCATTTGCACTTCAACTAAAAGTGCATATAATACTTCAGTGAGCTAAAATGAAGAGTTCACCCAGCTACAAAGGAACTTTTCATGGCAAACTTCTCCATAGCTTGTTCATGGTCTGGAAATCAAATGATTTGGATGAGAAACTGATTCTCCCTCCTTGCTGTAGTAGAATCAGGTTTTTGCATTTAATTTAGAAAGAAAGCTCTATTTGTCAATTCACAAGTTTGACTGAAGATGAAAGAGACAAGAGGGAAGGAGATTAGAGAATTGGCAGATCTGTTCCAACTTTGTCACAATAAACTCTTGCCTTTAATTGACAAAGACAGCAAAGAGAGAAGTCTGCTTTATGAACAAAATCCAAGATCTTTTTAAAGACTTCCTTTCCATGTAAAAACCATATCATCAATTTTCATTTCCTTGGCATTGATTGCTCGTTGAGACTTGTTATTGATATTGTTCTATATTTTCTGAAAACATATTAAACGAGAATCATCATGTGAGAGAAAAAGAGGAGGAGTGGCATACTGAATCAAACAGATCAATCCTTGTAACTCTCATTAGAATAAATTGGGATTTTATAATAGTTTAGTAATGCTCCTGAACAGCTCTTATCCATTTGCATGGGATTTTCTGGTGGCTTCCTTTCCTTAACAACTCAGAGTACTAAACTGGTCAATATATGCATGCATTTGTCCTATGAAGTGCAAAAGATGGCATATGAAACAATTTCAATAGAAGACAAATATATAGCTTAGGGTTGAACAATGGAGTCCTTGGTGCTGCCTGAGCTTGACTGTTTACTTGCAAACATTTTGTTACCAGACTAAGTAACATCTTCACCAGCGGTGGGTTGCTCCCGGTTCGGCCCAGTTCTGTGAACCGGTAGCGGCGGCGGGAGGCTCCACCCACCCGGGACGCTTCTGCGCGCGAACCGGTAGTGACGGGGTTTAGAACCCACTACTGATCTTCACTCAATCTAGCACTGAAAATATTCCCTAGTCTGGTAACAAAATGTCTGCAAGCAAACAACCAAGCTCAGAGAGGACCAAGTACCCCACAGAATTATATCCTGCACATTTTGCACACAGCAGGAATTAAAAATAGCAATAGCAATAGCAATAGCAATAGCACTTAGATTTATATACCGCTTTACAGTGCTTTACAGCCCTCTCTAAGCGGTTCACAGTCAGCATATTGCCCCCAACAATCTGGGTCCTCATTTTACCCACCTCGGAAGGATGGAAGGCTGAGTCAACCTTGAGCCGGTGAGATTTGAACTGCCGAACTGCAGCTAGCAGTCAGCTGAAGTAGCCTGCAGTACTGCACTCTAACTACTGCGCCACCTCGGCTCAGTGGTTAGAGCAAGGCAGTTAACAATTTCAGTATCCATAGTTAGGATTCTGAATTAAAAGCTCAAAATCTGCTATTACTACACTGCAAACTCTCCAGCATTTCCCTGAAAAAGATTCTTCTTCTGGAATATTACTGTTTTTTGGAATGCTATCCTATTGGTCTGACAACTGACATGGAAAAATATCCAGATTGCACTATTTCCAGATTCCTTCTTCCCTAGTTAAGAAAACACTGTGGGTGCATATAGTATATTGTATGTTTGTATGCATGCAACTAGGTGAAAACACTGGCACTAACTCTTTCCTTGTGCAAACAAAATACCGTTACTATATATTTCCTGTTGTGATCTACTGTAGCTGAGGAAAGTAGTATCTGGGAATTCCTCATGCTTTCACCCTGACTTTGGAACTGATTCCTTTCTCCGCTCCTTCCATCTCACAGAGTCAACATCACTCACAATGTCTGAGAATGTACTGTATATACTGTTTTGTAGGAAAGGATTTCCCCCCAGGATTCGTCCAGATGTTTCAGAGGCTTGAAGATAGAGAGTGGAAGTCATTCGTCCTTATTAACTTACTGAGAAAAGCTCTGGTTTGATGCAGCCATTTCATCATCATCATCATCATCATCATCATCATCATCATCATCATCATCATCATCATCATCATCATCATCATCATCCTGAACAAAATACCTATGACCCAAATATTAGTGGCTCAATGGATATGAATTCAGAAAGCAGATTTGAAAGAGAAAAAATTCATTCCCCCCCCCCAAATAAAGCGATTGCTTTATTTCCTAAAAGGAAATAGATATTTTGTAGCTTTTGTTTCTTCACAAACATTTGGGAACCAGTGATTAGGCAGAAAGTTGTACTGCAACTAAATCAGGATTCATTCGCCAATAACCTACTTAATGCCACAGAGGGTATGAGTGTTACAGATAATCCTCGACTTACAACCATTAGATAAGTGACCAAAGTTACAACAGTGTTGAAAAAAATGACTTATAACCATTTTTAAATTTAAACCATTGTAACATTTCCATGGTCACATGACCAAAATTCAGGTGCTTGGCAACTGGCATGTATTTATGACAGTTGCACTGTCCTGGAGCCATGTGATCACCATTCGAAACCTTCCCAGCTGGCTTCTAACAAACAAAGTCAATGGGGAAAGCCAGATTCATTTAATGACTTCATGATTCATTTAACAACTGTAGTGATTTGCTTAAAAACTGTGTCAAAACAGGTCATAAAATGAGGCAAACTCACTTAACTGCTGCTTAGCAACAAACGTTTGGGCCCAATTATGATCATAAGTCAAGGACTACATGTGCATATTTTAATATTTATTTATTTATTCTTGAATTTATATACGAAATGTTTATCTCAACATATAAGATGGTATGTAACAATAAAAATACGATGTGTAAAGCTAAGCAATAGAACTGATGCAATTAAAATCAAACTTACATTAGAATCATAACGAATAAATTCAAATCTTGGTGAAAGTAATGTGATTGTGCTATATTACAAAATCTTGAGAGAGTGGGAGCCTTGTGCATCTCCTTAGGAACTGGATTCCAAAGCTAGTAAGCCATCAAGGAGAAGAGTCTATGGAAGTTCTCAGTCATCGAGGTCATGGTTGCCCCAAAGGTGCTTTTTCCAAAAGGCAACTGGACTTTCTTATGTTTTTTTCCCCTTGAAAACATTTTACTTCTCATCCAAGAAGCTTCTTCAGTTCTCTTCAATTCAGAACTGAAGAAGCTTCTTGGATGAGAAGCAAAAAGTTTTCAAAGAAAAAAACCCAATGAAGTCCCCATTGCCTTTTGGAAAAAGCACATTTGGGACATCAAGGAGAAGACCTTTTCTGTTGTCCCTAATACCACACTTTAGAAAAGGCTTGTTCTGCTGATCCAAGTAATCTGGCAGGTTCATTACTTTAGCATGCGGTGGAAGTTTTAACTTCTAAAGCAGGAGTCTGCTATACATCCAGAAAACAAGGGACCTAAGATCAATGGCAAAGTCCAAAAGAGGACTGAGGGAGTAACTTTTTCTTTCCCCATCCTGTTTTTGTCTTCTCTTACTCTCCTTTCAACACTTTCATTTCCCTCCCCACCAATCACGCTTCACTAAAAATGAGCTGATGCAGATTTTCCTCTCCTCTCCTTTCCTTTGGATCTCAAGGGCTGCAGATCCCATAACTGCATAATGGAGAGAAGTAGGAACTGGGCTCTGAATGATATATTCATTCATTCCATCTAAAATAATGGTCTATCATCCAGAGGACTCAAAGAATCTCTGTAACTATAGTACATATTTTCTTTTCTTTCTTTCTTTCTTTCTTTCTTTCTTTCTTTCTTTCTTTCTTTCTTTCTTTCTTTCTTTCTTTCTTTCTTTCTTCTTTCTTTCTTTCTTTCTTTCCTTTCTTTCTTTCTTTCTTTCTTTCTTTCTTTCTTTCTTTCTCTTTCTTTCTTTCTTTCTTTCTTTCTNCTATTGCTCTTGCTATTTCACTTCCTTCCTTCCTTCCTTCCTTCCTGCCTTCCTTCCTTTCTTTCTTCCTTCCTTCCTTACTTCCTTACTTCCTTCCTTCCTTACTTCCCTATCTATCTATCTATCTATCTATCTATCTATCTATCTATCTATCTATCTATCATCCATCCATCCATCCATCCATCCATCCATCCATCCATGTATTATATTTAGAAACTGTCTATCTCCCTCACAGTGTGATTCTGGGCAGTGTACAAATAAGACATAAATACACAAAACTGTATAAATATAATAAAATAAGGCAGATTAAATAAAAAATTCAGAATTAAAAATGTACCTCTGTGTGTTCCTGTCCAGGGGTCTCCAACCTTGGCAACTTTAAGACTTGTGGACTTCAACTCCCAGAGTTCCTCAGCCAGCCAAGGTTGGAGACCCCTGTTCCAGTCAGGTTGACAGAACCAAGGCTTCACATATTTCTGAAAGACCAGGAGAGTGGGGGCCTACCTCATCCCTGGGGGAAGAATGTTCGGAAGGGTAGGGACAATGGCAGAAAAGGCTATTTTTCTGGATTCTGGCAATCAGAATTGTTTAACTGACAGGGTTCTGCAGCATACCTTCCCTGCCTCACTGGGTGGGGCAGACCAATGCAATGGGGTGAAAATGACTTTGCAGGTAACCTTGCCTCATGCCATGTAGGGGCTTTAAAAGTCTTGACCAACAATTTGAATTGTACCCAGAACTGCCACCCAATGCAGTTCATGGTGCTAAGTGAATCACTGCATTTGTTAAGTTAGTGACACAGTTGTCCCAAAGGTGCTTTTTCAGAAAGCAACTGGACTTAGTCTTGTCTTTGAAGATGTTTTGCTTCAAAGAAAAAACAAGAAAGTCCAGTTGCCTCCTGAAAAAGCATCTTTTGGACAACCATGACCTGGATGACTGAGAATCTCTACAGACTTTTAGTAACACAGTTGTTAAGTGAACCTGGTCTCCCCACTTACTTTGCTTGTCAGAAGGTTACAAAAGGTAATCATGTGACTATGGAACTCTGCAACTGTCATAAATATGAGTCAATTGCCAAGCATTTTAATTTTGATCACACGACGATGGAGATGCTGTGACATTCGTAAGTGTGAGAAATGATCATAAGTCACTTTTTTCAGTACCGTTGTAATTTTGAAAGGTCACTAAATGAATTGTTGTCAAGGACTACCTGTAGTCTATATTGCAGTTGTTTTGCTAGTTGCTAGTGGATAGAAAGGATTTTTCAATCATTATGCCATTTTACAATTAGCCTATTGAGGCCCCATCTATAATTAACAAAAGAAGAGTAGAAGCTGTTGAAAACAAAAGTATTGGTATGAAGTGTTTTTGGCTAGAGGTATCATTGCAAAGTATGGGTGCCCTTGAAGTAGCTGGAAGAACAGCTATTTTTCAAGGAGGGAAATTTGCCTTAAATGTAACCCTTGCTGCAAAGCTTAAGCACCCATTCCTTTCTTCCTCTCACTTCATTTCCCTTCAAGTTTGTTCCCATTTTCTCTTTTCTCAACTTCCCAATGTTACTAACTTTTCCCCTCATCCTGTTTTTGCTTTTCTTGTTTCTGCTGGATGGGAGATAGGAGGAGGGGAACATGTGTCTCTGTGCATGTCTACTTGTATGTTTCTGTGAAAACATTTCATACATACAAAGGTGAGTTATTGATACTTGCAGATGGGGATCAATTAATTTTGGAAATGTGATTTTGTTTTGTTGGCAATGAACTTAATAACCCAATTAGTATAGATTTATTTAGTTTTGATTAACCTCATTTTTGGGGAGTGTAGCTTTTGACAGGGGTATATGCACACACATATATGTATAGAGTATAGCTTTTGATGGGTATATGCACACACACGCACGCACGCACACACACACACACATATGTGTGTGGGCAAGGGCATCTGCAGGATATGGTAAAAATAGTCAAGATGGGGCTGCATAAGTGATGTTCACAAAAAGAGGCAAAGCTTCAAAGGTATTGTTGTGGCTGCTGTCTTGACTTTTTTTTTTTTAACCATACCCTGTGACACCCCTGTATGTGATCACATATATACAAAAAAGTTACATGCACATATTTAATGGATAAGGGAGGAAAATTTTCCAGGACTGGTAACAGACGAAGTTGGCAGTCTAAAGATGACAAGGTGAGAAGTTGTGGGGTGAGATGATTCCTTGCCTATTCTTTTTCACTTTGTTAAATTCATAATCATCTTCCTTTTATGTTGATTTTCATTTAAGGCATGTTTTTTTCTACTTAATATAGGACCTAAAGAGCATAGATTTGCAAATCATACCTGTTATTGGATGCAGAATTCTGATTTTTCATTTTCTAATAAAGAACATGCTGTTTATCCTAATTTTTCACAAAAAAAGCAGACAAAGTCCCAGCAGGGCTATGAAGGAACAGTTCCTCTTGAATCACCAATTTCACTCAGGGCCCATTTTATTATATGTTCCAAGGATGAACAGATTGTACTGTGGTTGTGCCCTTCCATTTCCATTTTACTAGTATAAATAGGTAAAAAAAGCTAAGTCTGGAATTTAAAAGCTCTTTTAGGAGGAAAAGCAGAGTATGAGAAGTTTGGATAGACCATAAACTACTGAGAAGGGCTTGAAAGGAGTCTGGAGTGATCATAACCATCACACCATGTTGAAATCTTTGCACAGACTGCAAAAAAAAATCAATGGCCAATTTTCTCCTTCAAGTGTTATCTCAGGGCCAAATTACACAGGAGGTTGGAAAATCTGTAATCAAACTGAGCACCTTTTGATGGGAGGAATACAGATCTGAGCACACTCAGCTTCTGGGGAGGGAGAGAAGGAAGTTCAGTCTTTCATTGGCACTAAAATTGCTACATGCTTCTCACAGCCTCACTATCCATACAGGGTAGGGACAGAATGGACATAGTGATTGGGGAAGGTTAATTAAATACCCGAGAAAATAAGCATTCCATTTCCTGAGCAGCTTTGATAAAAAATACCAGCATGCTGCAAAGTCTCCTAACAAAGAGAGTGACCCTCAAAGCCAGATTATTATTTTAATACACATTTTAGATGAATAAAGAAGAGAAATGCATCCATCTCCATCATTGCAAAAATGTGTCTTTTCAGAAACATCAAATTTCGTCCTCACACTTTTTCTCCGACACACCTCCTTGATGACAGATTCACATCATTTTTTGCAAAGCTGCTGCTGGGGAACTTCACTGATTTTTGAATTAGCAAATGGAGGTGGGGAGAGGAAGAAATAATCTCAGTCAAACACAAATTATATAGCCTCAGCCTTTCTTCAAAAGCAGTTTTCTGGTGCATTAGTTAGAAAGAAAATGTCATCCTTCTTTTCTAGCCTCTCTGCTGAGATCTTGAAGGATTTCAGAGAAGGGGAGGACACAAATCTATGCAGACAAACCCCATACATGTATGTCCTTGAGATGCTGTTCTTATTCTATCACAGGCACAGACACAGACACACAAACACACGTACATATCCAACCGGGCTGAAGGATCAGACCTCTGATTCTCCTTTCTGCTGCTAACAGACAGCTCCAGTTATCAATTCTGAAGATTAAGAGCCCAATTTTGAGATGGAGAGAATGAGTCAAATTTGTAACACATAAATTCCTTTCTCCATTATCTGCTTATTTTTTGGCTTTGTCTATCTTCTTGCCTGATGAAGAGTTTTAGAAAATGCAAAATTGCACATTATTTAATGACCTTGAATTGCCCTAATTAAGATATTGTCCTAATACAGATTTTGGAATAATTATTTGGATTACCCAGAAGCACGTTATTTCCTTGAAACAAAGGGCCACTCTATTCAAAACTACTGACATCTCCATTTGAAAGCTGTGATAGATTCATCATTCTTAAAAGGAGGCTACTCCAACCCACAAAAGGAGCCAGAGGAAAAAAATATCAGACAAAAAAAACCTCCAGGACTAAGGCTTCAGGTGTGAACCCAAAACTGGTGCACTCAGAGTGCACTGAGATGTTCATGCAGCACCCATCTACACCTCCTTAACCCAAATCTCATAGCTTCCTGGGATTGAGCTGCAACAGAGGAAGGCAGCTGTGCAAACCTCTGGAAAAAGTCATAGTTCTCTTAACCAGGGTTCCTCCCGGTTTGGACTGGTTCTCCCAAACCGGTAGCGGCCCGCTGGTGATGTCATGATGATGTCACCAAGCCAGATCAATCGGTGCCGGTCCATGGGGGCCGCCATCTTTTTTTTGAATTTTTTTCGATTTTTTTTTTTAATTTTTTCCTGGTTTTTTCTTCTGCGCATGCACAGAAGCTGACCTGGGGGGGGTTGTTCTGCGCATGCGCAGAAGCTGGGTTTGTAGCACGGCGCATGCGCGCGCACACAAAGCGCGTGCACCCATGCAGCATGGGAGGAAGCGAACTTTGCACTGTGCGTGCAGTTGCCATCTTTTTTTCGGCTTTGTTTTTTTTTTATTTTATTTTTTCGGATTTTTTGTTACTGCGCATGCGTGGGCGCGCGAAGTACTGCGCAGGTGCGCGCGCACCCACGCGGTGTGGGAGGGAGCGAACCGGCAGCGAGGTAAGTTGGAACCCACCCCTGCTCTTAACTATTAGTGCATTGCATTCTGTGAAGCATCTTTTGGCCTTCAAGTCCAGAGCTCTGCAGAGCCTACAAATTGTTATAGGTTTGGCAAACTCTTATTATTATTATTTATTAAATTTGTATGCCGTCCAACTCCCAAGGGACTCTGGGCAGCTCACAACAATATAAAAAACCATTAAAAGAAACCATAATAAAAACAATTAAAAACAGTTAAAAACTCATACATACCGTTTCATGGCTGGACCTCGCCAATTACAGAGGCGAGATCAACGGCCCCAAGCCTGCCGGAAGAGCCAGGTCTTCACCGCTTTCCGGAAGGCCAGCAGGGTGGGGGTGGTCCGGATCTCAGGGGGTAGCTGGTTCCAGAGTCCGGAGCAGCCACAGAGAAGGCCCTCCCCTGTGGGCCCGCCAGCCGGCACTGTTTAGCTGACGGGACCTGGAGGAGCCCAACCCTGTGGGATCTTACCGGTCGCTGGGAGCTATGTGGCAGAAGGCGGTCTCGAAGATAACCTGGCCCTGAGCCATATAGGGCTTTAAAGGTAATAACCAACACCTTGAATTGTGCCAAGAGACCAATAGGCAGCCAGTGCAGCTCGCGGAGTATAGGTGTAATATGGGTGTATCTAGGTGCACCCACGCCAGCTCCCGCAGCCGCATTCTGGACCAATTGTCGTCTCCGAACACTCTTCAAGGGTAGCCTCATGTAGAGCGCGGTGCAATAATCTAACCGTGAGGTTACAAGAGCATGGGTGACTGTGAGGAGAGCCTCTTGATCTAAGTAGGGTCGCAATTGGTGCACCAATTCAGTTTGGCTGAATCTTACTTTTCTTATTTGGAGGTCTTGTTTAGATATATTGTA
>QLTV01002471.1:307074-319122 GCA_003457575.1 Thermophis baileyi
GATGTGGGGGGGGAGGGAAAGAACACTTTGTTTACTCGGAAGTAAGTCTCACTAAATTCAATGCTAGGATTGAAATAATCGCCTAGTATTTCAAATGGAACAGTTGGTTTACTCGGAAGTAAGAATTCTTTAGAGGATAATTAATATAAATCCAGTGAAAGGAGAGAGGCGTAAAATAATTTGCCAAAATACCTTCCTCCCTCTCTTTCTCCCCCCCAGCCTCCCCTCCCAGCCTCCCCTCTCCCCCCCAATACAGAGAGGAACAGTTGGTTTACTCAGAAGTAAGTCTCACCAGGCTATGGGGGGGAAATCACACATCTCTGCACCCTGCCTTGCTTTCCTTTTACACACACACACAGACACACCCACACACCACACAACCTTCCTACACCTTCCCTCCCCATTCTATTCCTCACCTTTCCATTTCTGCACTGGGATTCTCCTCAAAGTGGAGAAAATGTGCCTCAAAGTGGAGAAAAGGTGTGATATCCTAGCGATCTCAATTGCCCCCATTCCGTCCTGGGGTTGGTTTACTTGGAAGTAAGTAAACAGTTGGTTTACTCAGAAGTAAGAATTCTTTAGAGGACAATTAATATAAATCCAGCGAAAGGAGAGAGGAAGTGATATCCTAGCGATCTCAATTGCCCCCGCTGAAATCCAGGTGCAGAAATGGAAAGGTGCAGAAGGTTCTGTGTTTGTGTGTGTGAGAGAGAGGAGTGAGCGGAGAGGTGGCTTTTTCCTCAGTCGCCTCACCATCGGGGCGCTTCAAATCCTCCCAACCCAGCGTGTGAAAACGCCATGCAGCCTCTCCCTTTTGTCTCCAGAGAGGGGGGGGGAGGGATGGAGAAGAGCAGGGGGGGTGTTTGGAACCCGGGTTAAGCAAAGTGGAGAAAATGTGTCTTTCAGTGGGGGCAATTGAGATTCCTAGGATATCACTTCCTCTCTCTTTTCGCTGGATTTATATTAATTGTCCTCTAAAGAATTCTTACTTCCGAGTAAACCAACTGTTCCATTTGAAATACTAGGCGATTATTTCAATCCTAGCATTGAATTTAGTGAGACTTACTTCCGAGTAAACCAAGTGTTCCTCTGGCCTTTTATCTCTGCACCCTGCCTTCCTTTCCTTTTTCACAGACACGCACAGACACACAGACACACAGACACACAGACACACAGAAAGATCGCTAGGATATCACTTCCTCTCTCCTTTCGCTGGATTTGCATTGGTGGGGGGTGAGTAGGCCCTTCTAGCTGATTGGTTGGGGGCTAACTGTCCGGGGAGGCAGAACACCCAGGATGGACCCTCTTTCTGTGAAACAGCCGTGTCGAAGGGTGTGGGACACAGATGCCGGTGACCTATTGCCCAGGGCAAATTGGTGGAGGCGTGTCACCTGAGGAAATAAGTCGGGGGATAATCGCCCGAAGAGAAACACCCGAGGAGAATGAAGAGTCGGAGATGAAAAGTCCTACACCCATTTTGGACTTAGAAATTCAACCCCCTAAGAAACCAGCTGTGGATAAACCGGCCAGGAGACCCCTTGGACGCCGAGCCCAGGTGAAGAAAGCAGAAGTGCCACCTCCCACACTGTCCGGGACTGTCAAGTGCTACCTGTGTGGCCAACACGGGCACCGAGCCTCGGAATGCCTAGCCCTGTCTCCGGTTCCCCACGCCCCGTCTCCAGCCAGAGCCGGGACGAAGAGAACCCCGCAGAAGCCTCCTGAAAGAGAACGACTCGCCAAACAGGCTGTGGAAGTTCCTCTCCTTCCCAATGAAGCCGAGGGAACTCCAGCCAGCGAATCCCCTCCAAACCCCGTGGAGGAAAGCAGCAGCGGCGATGACCCGATGGTAAGTGCAGCCATCTGCCCCTTTGCTATCAAAGCCAAGATAGTAGTTCCAGAAACGGGGGTTCAAGGGGAAGTAGAGGCCGTCATAGACACCGGCTGCATGTGATGTCTAATCAGCCTCCCCACAGTCAAGCAGTTAGGCATACGCACGAGAACCCTAGCTCACCCCATCCACTTTGAGCAAGTTGACGGGACACTAATTGGTGGGGCCCCGGCCACATTGGTCACCGAACTTGTCAGACTGGAGATGGGTCATCATCACGAACTCCTCCGTTTTGTAATAGCCCCAAAGATGACCGAATCAGTCATACTAGGACTTGCATGGCTAGATAAGTGGGGCCCCACCATCACTTGGGAGGACGGCTACAGGAAACTAAACATCGGTGTTGGCCTGTTACTACCAGTGAAACAGGACTATCACCTAAAAGCCGTAACCCCGAAAGAGACCAGCAGGCCGGAACCCACAGCCCCGGCCACCGATGGCCTACCTGGCAGCCAGCAAGTGCCAAAAGAATATGAGACCTATCGGGGGTTTTTAGTGAGGAGGATTGCAACTTCCTCCCCTCTCACCGCCTGACAGATTGCGCGATAGAATTTGTACCAGGGGCTAAACTACCTAAACCGAAAATGTACTTCATGACTCCGAAAGAGATGGAGGAATTAAGGAAGTACATAGACGCCAATCTAGCATGGGGCTTCATCCAGCCCGCAAAATACAAAGTGGCAGCCCCGGTGCTTTTCAAAGAGAAGAAAGATGGGGGGAGGAAGCTTTGTGTTGATTGTCATGGAATTAATGCCGTGTGCGTAGCGAACACCTACCCCCTACCCCTCATGAAGGACATGCTAAACCACATATCGAAGGGCAGGGTGTTCACCTAATTGGACTTAAGGGAAGCATACTATCACATAAGAATCAGAGAAGGAGACGAGTGGAAAAGGAGATGGGCATTCAACTGCCCGCTCGGCAGCTTCCAATTTAAAGTCATGCCATTTGGCTTGCAGGGAGCCCCCGCAGTATTCATGCAGCTAATCAACGAAGTGCTCCATGAGCACCTATATCAAGGGGTCCTTGTTTACCTTGACAATATTCTCATATTCAGTGAAACTCTAGAGGAACACATAAAGCTGGTATGACAAGTACTGAAAAAACTTCTCGATGCCAAACTGTCAAATGCGAGTTTCACAAAACTTCCCTGGATTATCTAGGCTACCAGATTTCCAGCGGAGGCATGGAAATGGACCCAGGAAAAGTGAAGGCGGTGCTCAACTGGCAGCCCCCACGCACGTGCAAACAACTTCAAAGTTTCCTGGGATTTGCCAACTTTTACAGGCAATTTATCCCAGCTTTCGCAGAGGTTGCCCTACCCCTAACAGAACTGTTAAAAACGGGGTCTTCTCCAGCGAAGCAAAAGCCAACTCAGCCAATCGTGTGGACAATGGACTGTCAAAAAGCCTTTGAGAACTTAAAAAGACTTTTTGCCCAGGAGCCGATCCTGCAGCACCCAGATCCAGAGCAACAATTCATCATACAAGCCGATGCCAGCGACGTAGCTGTGGCGGTGGTGCTTCTACAGAGGAACAACAAGGGCCAACTCCTGCCTTGAGCCTATGTGTCCAAAAAACTCACCGACATGGAGAGAAGGTCCATGGGATTTGGGAGAAGAAAGCCTACGCAATCTGCTGGGCCCTACTCTCGTGGAGACATTTCCTAGAGGGGGGGGAAGTGCCCTTTGAAGTTTGGACTGATCACAAAAACCTGGAAGCCCTAAAGACCCCCAGGAAACTGTCTCCCAAACAAGTCCGCTGGTCACAGTACTTTAGACGCTTCAAATTCGAACTAAAGTACATCCTGGCAGGAAAGAATTTGTTAGCCGACGCAAGAAAGCCGTTGGGTGGAAGTAATCCACGCCGTCATCCCTCCCACGCAATCAGCAGCACAAGTCACCACAAGAAGCCAAGCCAGGTGACCACCCGACCCGAGCTCGGACATGTTGACAGCTGCGCTAAAGGCGGCACTACCAGCCGACCCCTGGCTCATTGACAACAAGGGTGTCTTATCTATGAGGGATGGACTGGCTTGGAAGGGATCCAAGCTGTATGTCCCCACAAGCTTGAGACTCGAAGTGCTACTGCGCAGCCACGACTCTAAGCTGGCCGGTCACTTTGGATTCCTGAAAACCCTGCACCTCACTAGAAGGCAATTCTGGTGGCCAAAGATGAAAGCAGAAGTGGAAGACTACATAAAGAGCTGTGCCATGTGTGCTGCAATGAAGATGAGACCAGGAAAACCCCCTGGTCTCCTTCAACAGGTGGCAAGCCCCAGTAGACCTTGGGAAGAAATCACAATGGACTTCATAGTTGAACTCCCAGAAAGTGGGGGGAACACAAATAATCTGGACAGTAATCGACTTATTCTCCAAGCAAGCCCACTTCACTGCTTGCTCCGGGCTGCCTTCTGCAAAGAAATTGGCTAAACTATTCATCAAGCATATGTACCGCCTACAGAGAATACCCCGCCGAATCATCTCAGACCGAGGAGTCCAATTTACGGCCAAATTCTGGAGAGAGATCTTGAGATCCGTCGGGTCCACACAAGGACTTAGCTCGCCTTTCCATCTGAGTACAAATGGTGCGGCGGAACGTGTGAACACAATGATGGAACAATACATAAGATGCTATGTGGATTACCAACAAGAAAACTGGGCGGACCTGCTACAGTTTGCGGAGGTGGCTTACAACAATGCCGTGCACAGCAGCACTGGATTAACTCCATTCCAAGTCACCAGCGGCATGGAGTTTGTCCCCAAGCCTGAACTTCCCAGAGAACCCCCCTCCTCCATGACCTTAGCAGAATGGATGGAGTCTTTGAAAAAAGGGTGGGAGAATACTAAGAAGGCGCTGTCAGATGCCGCAGAGGAATATAAAAAGCAAGCAGACAAGCGCAGCTCCCTTCAACCCCCCTTCCATGTAGGAAGGTGTTCCTATCAATCAAGTACATATGGTTGAGACTGCCTAGCAAGAAGTTAGGGCCAAATTTTTTAGGTCCTTTCCCAATAGTGAAGATAATCAACCCAGTAACAGTTCAACTGAGCCTCCCCTGCATATTGGGGAAAATTCATCCGGTGTTTCACTGTAGCTTGCTGAAACCAGCCTTTGGGTCTAGATTAAGACCTCAGATCCAACCACCTCCTCCTCCTGTAGTCATACAAGGAGAAACCCACTATGAGGTGAAGAAAATTTTGGACTCTAGACTGTATAAAGGTCGTTTACAATATTTAGTGCATTGGAAAGGGTACCCTTTGTCTGAAGCTACCTGGGTCAAGAGTTGGAATGTGAAGGCAGATAGGCTGATTAAGCAATTCCACAATAAGTACCCGGATAAGCCAAAGGGGCCCCCTGGGGGGGGAAAGAGGTGGTTAGGAGCATCGTACTAACCCCCTGATTATTCTCGTTACAGGATCAGCTTCTCGTCTGAGGGGGGCAGCCTGTCAGGCCTGGAAGCCATCTTTTACCTTTTTGTATTCAGGCCTACCACATTTTCTACTGTGGGAAAATGGGAGGGGGGATTGTATGGAGTAGGTGATACGTAGTAGTCTAAATAACATTCTTTCCAGAAAGTCAAGGTCGCTGTGCCCTGCAGCTGTGATGAAGTGACTGGGAGGCATCTTCAATTTTGGACGGTGCCTGATTGGATCGTGTGATGGACATGTGGGTGCTGGGCAGGGACTTATACTTTCGTTTGGGTGGAGAAAACCCGGAAGCTCTCAGATTCGGGTTTTCACAGATGTGCCAATATGACATCTCTAATAAATTGTAGCTTTGAGGAAATCCAAGCCTCGGAGTTTCTTTTTGTTGGGGGTGTTACTTGGAACCCTGACAGGGCTGTGTTCTATGTTAAATTTATAACCTACATTGCTTCTCCAACTGCAAATGAATATTAATATTAGGAATTGCTGACTGAAGAAACAGTGGACATATTCCAGAAAAAGTGAATAACAGCTCCAGTTATGATCTGAGTCCTAGTTTTAGAGAACTTAAAAGTTCAGTAGGTGTTTGGCCACACACATGCAGCAGAGCGTTTCCTGGAATATCTATATAGAGCCTTAGTTTAACCAGAGCCTTAGATCTAAAAGTGAAAGAGCTTTCTGATCATTTTTAAACTGGTGGCTGCTATAAACCTCTTTTAAGAGTAGAGGACTGGCTAAAACGACCTGACATTAGTATCTTAAGAATCTGTATAGTAATAGTTTCATAAATGTGTTTGCTCTTTTGCACTAGTGATACTTGTGAAATCTTAGCTGATCATGGAGATGCCCCAAGTACTATCACTCTTAAGTGCCTTTCTCTGTTTCTTTTTCTTGTACTCAACCATTGTTGATTCCTGGAGATTGCCTGGACAAGTCCCTACTGTTTTCTTGGCAAAATTTTTTAGAAGGGGTTTGCTATTGCCACCTTCTTAGGGCTGAGAGAAAGTGATTTCTCCCTGACTCACAGGGGGATAAGAGGGAGGAGGGGAAAATACAATCATTTAAAAGATTCTGTTATTGTAGTCTATTGCAATAAAGTTTTAATCTTCTTGTGGGGTGTATTTCCTGATCTAGATAACTGTGAAGGTCTGACAATCAAGAAGCTGAGAGCAATGAAGCAATAGGTAAAAGGCTTTAGTGTAAGTGGAAGAACTCTTGGAATGGAACAGATTGAACACATAATGGGGCCCTCCTAAGGACCATCTGAAACTTTACTTTGTGGTAATGGCTACAGTAAAGGGGGTCTTTTCTGCCTCTATTTATATGAACACAACAGGATAGCAATACTTTTCCATACTGGGTAGCATCCTTTACATTAAGATGTTGAGCAAGGGGAATTAGAACATAGTTAGAGACTTGCTGTGAGCAATTTTCACTTTTCTTTGCAGACAAAGTCAGTTTGATGCACCTCAGTCTGGACTCCAGCTTTGCAGCATGTCATATTGTGAAAACCTGGGAATTGTGTAATGTTCATATGGATTCAATTCAATGTGTAGATATTGATGACATGGACAGTGTATATGGAGGATAGGGTGTTTACTTAGTTCATCCCTCCCAACTGATTACGTTAAGATTAAAGGTGATCAAAACCTCTTGTGTTCCCCAGCTTGCCTGATTAATGGAGGTGATTATACAATCGCTATTTAAAAAGTCATTCCTTGAGCCCTTTTAGAACAGGCTCAAATATTCCATTTTATGCAAAAGGGTCAAGGAATGCCGTTCTCAAAATTACAGAGGTATCTGGATAAAATATATTATTTGGGTCTTTTCCAATCAGGATTTCATTTGGTCACCTTGGTAGATGATTCAAACAGAAAGTTACTTGTCCTATATCTCTTGATGGCTTTTTTATACCATCCAACACAGTGTCTTTCTGGGCCACATGGTAGAGGTTGACTTCTAGAGCCAATGGTTCAAATCTCTCCTATCAGAGGTACCCAGAAGGGATATGTTGGAGAATGTTTAATTTTTAGGTTGTTGATCTGTGGTTTCCTACAGGGTTCAGTCTTGTTCTTTGTTGGTTAAAATCTTCATGAAAATTCAGAGATATTTGGAGCTTTGGAGTGGGATGTCATCAGTATGCTGATGATATCCAGCTCTACTGATCTTTATCAGCCACCTGCATGGAGGAAAAGAGTACCCTTGAACATTGCCTTATCTCGATAATGAGCTAGTTGGGGAAGAACAAGCTGAAATTAAATCCAGACAATAGAAGTGCTATTGGAAAGAAAAAACCGCCCTTGGGAATTGAAGTGAAACTTGTTTGGACAGGGTTTTACTTCCCCAGAAAGAAGAAGCTTGCAGTTGGGGTACTTCTTGACCCATAGTTATCAATGGATTTGCAGGTGATAGTTCTGGCAAATTCTTTGCACAGCTATTGTCCTAACTTTCCTAATTTGATCAGACTTTACACCAATTATCTATACCTTAGTTTACTTTAACTATTGGAACCTAGTGTATATGGAGCTGTACTTGAAAAGTGTCCAGAAATTGCAACTGTGAAAAAAGATGTACAGTACTGGTACCCCATAATACTTGTATACTAATAATTTGCATTGGCTACTAATTGCTTACTTAGCACAATTTAAACTACTGGTATTAATCTTTAAAGCCTGACATGACTTAGGGTTTGGCTATGTTAGAAACATTTCTCCCGCTATGAACCTGCCCAATTGTTTAGCAGGATAAATGATTTTAAACATGCCTTTGCTGCTAGAAGCTTGGCTACCTGGGTAAGTACCTTGAGATGTATTTGTCCCCCCCTTTTAAAACTATTTGAGAAAATGGTAAAAATACACATTGTCTGCCAAACATTTAACAATAAAGCAATGTTAATCATACAGAATTTGTTTTCCGTTTAATTTTTCTGGGAACTCTCTAAAATTTCAGATCATCTTCTTTTGGAGTAAATATGATTATTCCTAGGAAACCTATTAAAATCTACGATTCCTGATGATAATAATTCAGGAGCAAACTCCATTGATGAGTGCACTACTCTCAACTGCACAAAGAGGAGACTCTGGAAATTCTTGAAGCAATGGGATAGTGCCCCAGGTTTTGAAGAAAATTTATGTCCACTGATAAACCTCACACAGTTCTAAAACTTTCAACATTCACTGGAACCAGCAGATCAAACTTCTGATTTATCACTGCTGAAGAATGCAGCTCTGTGACAAGTATATAATGTGGGGCCCATCAGAACAAAGGAACAAGTTTAATCTTGACCTGGGGGGGGGGGCAGAGAAGCTCAGAAGCTCAAAAGAAGAAAATTGTCCAATTCAAGCTCTGCCTTTACTAGGTCCTGCAGCAATATTGGTCTTTGTTTACACAGATTTGTTTTTGTGAGGATCAGGAAGACAAAGAATAATAGACTGCTCATAAGAAAATAAAGGACTATCCCATTCTTTTGAGGGCCAGTGATCAAGGACACAATTCTAAGACAGGAAGAGTTTAATCTGTAAATTATAACCTTCTCAACTTGTTACAGCCAAGAGATACTAGATAGAAAGAAGACAAAAGACAGGTAGATTAAACTGGTATTTTGAATGACATATACAAACTACTTCAAGCAAATCAAACAAGGCTTTTATGTCAGACTGTTAGAAGTTGAAAGGAATACTAGTAACAGGCAGTAATACTGGATCCCACTGCTCAGATCCTCTGATCTTTATTTTCTTAACTAAGCAAAACTGTCCATATTGAAATCGTTAGCAGTTAAATTCTTGGCCCAGGGATTTATTTATGTTAATACTGCCCCAGGGATTTATTTATTTACATTTATATTATTTAATTTAATTTATAGATCACCCAACTTCATTCTCAAACACTTTTTCTGAGGATGCCTCATTAAGAAGCTAACATGAGCAACCAGAAACTCAACATTTCCAATAAATATTCTCTTTGGGTGTCTAAGTAAAGCCCACACTGGTGTGATTCATTAAATTAAATATGCCCATCACTATTAAAATGTAGGATCTGGTCCATCTTGAATGTTCAGGATAAGAAACGATTAAATGAGCATACAAATCCCAATATAAAACAATAACATGCAATTCTGATGCAATTAATCTTCCCCAAGGCTTTTGGCAACTTATCCTGAGCCTCCCTCGATTGGCTCTCATATACACACCTATACACAAAGATAAAGACAAAATTACCTTTTTCTTATTTGCTTAGGCACAAAAAAGACAATCATTCTCCCAAGTAGTATTTACATGTCAAAACATTCCAGAAATTTAGGCATTTCAGATACGAGTGATTACAAAAATAACAGTCTTATGGCATCTTCAAGATCAATACATGTTGAATAAACTTTTGCAGAGGAATAGAATTCATCAAAACATTAGTTATTATGCTACTCTCAGTTGTATGTATGAACATAAAGTGTATAAAATGCACAAATATAAACGACAGCTTGAATGACAAGTTTTTCTTCTGCGCTAGTATCTTTTTAATGGATGATCACTTGAGGATTATTGCCAGCCTCCAGATATGCTGAAACTAAATTCCTAGCAATATAAGCCTAGCCATGTTGGCTGGTTAAGTCAGGAATTTTGGTTCCAACATGACCTGATGGCTACAAGCTGAGAAAACTGCTTTATGGCCATTAAATCAGAACTGAAAACATTTTTCCTAACAGAAATAGTCACATATGCTCCTACTAATAGTCCCATATTCATGGTTTTGGGTCATGCTGAAAAGCTGGAGGAACTGTTGGTTTTAAGACCATGCTAATGTTAACACTAGGAGAAGGAATTGGTGAACCAAACTTTTTCCAGCTGACAGCAGAGACAAACATTTTGCTTTCTGAGGTGTCCCAGAATGCAGGGACTCAGATTCCCAAATGTCTGAACATGAACACCACCAGTTCATTTCATGAAAAGAATCACGGAGAATATACCCAAGTTGATGTCATGCGTTCAGAACCAAAGTCTTTTTGATCTTAACATTCATTTCTCCATTTGAATTATGGGCAATTTTTTATGTGCCACAAGAGTGAAAGGAATTAAGTCTCCCTCTCTTCTCAGTTTTAAAATCCACAAAGCTGTGTCCACATACAGGACATAAAACTGGAGCTCTCTATATCAGGACTAATAAATGGCACTCACATGACTTCTATTTTAACAAAAGTCCTTGTTGCCATTGTTCTCAAAGAATCTGGAAGACCAACAGAAAGAGAAGATAAGGGGAAAATGGAGGTGAGGCAGACAGATCTCTTCACTGTAAATCTGGCCCACACTAAAACAAGGAAGGAAAAGCATTAAACAACATTTCTTTTGCTATAACTGCTCAACTTAGGGTTTACTTCAAATTGCAGCTTTGGCCCCAACCCAAAGAAATGAAAGACTCCAAATTAGGTGATTTACTAAAATAGCTCAAATGAGGTTGCTATGTGGAATAAGCATTTCAAAGATACTTTTAATATTTATTGTGGATGTTTATCCTGTAGCCCCAGAGGGTAAATGCTCATGCCTTCAGGACTTGGGGGCAGCATTTAACCTCTTCAGTTTTTACTACAAGGGAATGGGAAAACTGTTAAAAATATGAATGATATTAATTGCATTTACTTAGATTTAATTAAGTTTTCCGTTACATCAAAGCAAATTAATTATTGGTCCTGTCCTCTCTCACTCTTTGGAGGAAGTTCTTTGATATATCAACCTAAATCAAGTGCACTCAAAGAATTCTAAAAGTTTGTGTACTTTTGGAGTAGATAGACTCCATTAAGACTACCATACAACTAGGTAAAAATACATATTCAGCCTTTGGTAATCTAACTTAAACCAACCCAATATCAATCACATATTTAGGTCATGCTAGGCAGATTGAGAAGGGTTAAAGCACAAGGTTACCAATTTTGAAAGAGCTTGCTACTGCTCTCTTTCTCTCTGTCTCTCTCTGTATATGTAAAAATAAAGATTTGGGCAAAAAAATAGGGCAAGTTTAAAATTAGTAACAAATTCCCTGTAGATGTGAAGAGCAAAATAATGAAGAAAATCTAATCTTACTTTGCTACCTTTGTTCCTTTTGTCTTGTGTTATTTTCTTGTTTTAAAATATTTTTAACAATAGATAAATTGCCCAGAGTTGTGTGGCATGTAAATTTTAATAATAAGTAATAAATAAAATAATAAACATAACACTAATAAAAAAAGAAACCATGGACTAGTTAGCAGCAAAAGGAAATGCAACCAACTGTCCACAAATAAGGAACGGTATGACAAAATAGCAACAATGGCGCATTGGAAGATCTGCAGGAAATATAATTTGCCTGCAAGCAGGAACAAGTGGAACCACAAAATATTTATTTATTTATTTATTTATTTTATAAAATTTATATGCCGCCCAACTCCCGAAGGACTCTGGGCGGCTTACATCATAAAAAATAAAACATATAAAAACAATTTAAAAAAGAAAGGGGGAAAAAAAAAACCCCAACTATATTTATATATTTACATTCACGCAACCATGCATGGGCCAATCAGAACAACTAATGGCCCCAGGCCTGCGGGAAAAGCCAGGTCTTAACGGCTTTACGGAAAGCCAGTAAGGTGGGAGTACTACTGATCTTGGGGGGAAGTTGGTTCCATAGAGTCGGTGCAGCTACAGAGAAGGCCCTCCCCCGCGGAACCGCCAGCCGACACTGTATGGCTGACAGGACCTGAAGCAGGCCGACC
>QLTV01002471.1:335568-376223 GCA_003457575.1 Thermophis baileyi
CGATCATTATCTCTATCGGGCAGGAATGTGGAATGAGCTTCAGGCAGGTTCTTCGTTAGCAGCTTGATTTTTCCTTGTTTTTCTGTGAGCCTTTTATTATGAGTAATATTTTATTGGGGGGGGGTTGGAAAGAAAGAAAGAAAGAAAGAAAAAGAAAGGAAGGAAGGAAGGAAGGAAGGAAGGAAGGAAGGAAGGAAGGAAGGAAGGAAGGAAGGAAGGAAGGAAGGAAGGAAGGAAGGAAGGAAGGAAGGAAGGAAGGAAGGAAGGAAGGAGGACCACAAACCTGGCTGGCACTAGACACAGCTTCAGAGGATGCTTTGAAACAGCACAGCAAAGGCTGGAAGGGACCTCAGAGGTCATCTAGTCCAACCCCCTTGCTCCCTGGCAAAATGGACTGCTAAATTGGCCGCACCCACGCAGTCACATGACCACATGGCCATGCCCACCCAGTCACATGACCACATGGTCACGCCCACCTGAAGCCATGCCCACAAAATAAGCCATGCCCACAGAACCAGTAGGGAAAAAATTTACATTTCACCCCTGGTCAACTGTCAGAATTCCTCAGCTGCCTATGCTGTCTTGAATCTTGAATCTGTCTCTATAAGTGGAAAATTCAAACTCAGAATAAAGACTGGTTTTCTATGGAGGGAATAAGACATAAAGAGAGCAAGTATTTCTTCATAGGAAGTCTAAGGAGTCACTGTATCTCTTTTAAAAATAGAGGTGAACTTATTTTAAAATGTATGCTGCTATTAAGGGCAAAAAAAGAGGTAAGCCCACTGATTTCTTCATTTGCTCTACATCTAATTTGAAAATCATATCTGCACACCTACATCTTAAATATCTCCCATGGAATCTCTATTCAGTTAGACTGAATTACTTGGTATTTGAAAAACTTAACTGCTTTGAAGAAAAACACGTGTTTTTGTTCAATTGTAGATGATGCTGGTATGTGACACAGGGGAAAAAAAAACTTGTAATTAAAGGAAAAGACTTCTGCTAAAAAACAACCTGCATTTCAGCTACTCATGGTTTTTAGAGGTACTTCTGTACTGAGCAGTACAGTAGAAAATTATAAATGAATAAAATATTTTAGATTGCAATTATATGGTTATGACTTATCATAAATACTGATCAAGACACAAGGCATATCTCAAGATAAATGCATATTGATTATATTGTATAGTAGTTAACGTGGAACAACCAAACTACACAGCCACTCCTGCTGAATTTACTTCTGTATGGAGATCTACTGTGCCAAATGCTTAGCAATTGTGTAGGGCCCAAATGGAAAAGGAAGTGTCTGAAGCGATTTCCAACACCTTTACAGTTTGAGTGTTAGCCTATGCAAATCCTCTGAATGGCAAAGCAGTATCGGAACAAAACAAAAAGCAAATAGACATTGCTCTCACTTTTGTCTGTGTCTGTATGTTCGTTTTACTTATATATAAAAAGGAAGGATAATGAAATTTGCTTAAGTTTAAAACCTGTCTCCCCCCTACTCTTAGGCTGGGGGAAGGGAAATGGATTTTTTTTTAAATAGAAGCATTCACTTCTCTTATCAGATAAAACTACTGGGCCAGCCAGCTCCCCTTCTCTTAATTACATACCTGCCCAGCCAGCTAACGGATGTGGAGCAGGTTGCTGAAAGGCAAACATTCCTTGGTTATGAATGAAAAGCTTGTACAACTAAAACCAAGATAACTTGAAAGACGGTTGAGCCAGTCATCATATCTACATTTTGTCTGTTTCAAACTTTCCCAACCTGGCAGCCTCTAGATTTCTTTGATTACACTGCTATCGCCCCAGTTAGTATAACCAAAAAGCTGCTGGCTGAGAATGATGGGAATTGTAATCTAACACATCTAGGAGAACAAAAAAAAAATCTGTCTGCATCTGATGGAAGTACCACATTGAGGAAGGATAATCTGTAAAACTAGGTACATGGATTTCTCCCCAGAAAAAGGTACCTTACTCCCCAGAAAAAGGGGCTATTACTTTAACATAACAAACTAAAATCCAGTTACTGTGAATAATTATTATGCTTACCCTAGATACCTCTTTAATTTCTTTTACCCCTACTGTCTTGCAGATTTCTCTCCCTATCAGTATAGATCTGTTCAAATTAAGATAAAGTTAACAGACATGAGAAGAGGGCACAAAGTTTATTCTATAGTGTAAAGAGGTTTTAAAAGTCTCTTCTCGGAGCACAGCCTTTTAATGTTATTAATGCATTTTTTGCAATTAGTTAGAAACAATATAAAATGGAGATTCCACTATCTTATGATGTTGATCAATCAAATTAAGCAAAATTTTCAAACAATAGATGTTTTCTCCTTTGTAGAAGGAAACCTGTGACTCTATTGAATTACTTTAAAAAAAAATCAGCATAAATAAGGAATGGGAAAAACATAGGGAGGCAATACACAAACACTGGAATGCTAAAGATTGTAAATGATATTATATGGAATTATTAATAGAATTTTATTTCCGTGAAATTAAAATAAAACATGGTAATTGTAGACAAAAGAGCAGGTATGATAATCCCACAAAGTATTCACAAGAAACTTTCTCTCTTTCCATGTATATGAATTACAACTCCTATCACCCACAGCCAGCATGATCATCAATTGTGCTCAGCCAGGGGAGGGGAGCAGTTAGGATGATGGAAATTGTAATACATCTGGTTAGCAAGACTGCTTCATATTAAAAGTCAGTAATGTAATTTCTGCTGCCCTTCCCTTAACAAAATGCAATGGATATGTCTGCTTTCTTTCTGTTTGTCTCCTGTCCTCACAAATTTGATTTTATTCCACTGAAGTTAACTAAAAATGTATTTTTTAAAACTTTCTTCATAATTCATAAAACTATTTTTTTAAACAAAATCAAAGGTATGGGAATATAAATATAAACTAGTCAGGGGTGGGTTCCTCCCGATTCGGACCGGTTCTCCCAAACTGGTAGTGCCCCGCTGGTGATGTCACGATGATGTCACCGAACCGGATCGGTCGGTGCCGGTCCATGGGGGCCGCCATCTTTTTTTTAAATTTTTTTTGAATTTTTTTTATTTTTTTTTTGCTGCGCATGCACAGAAGCCGGGTTTCCGTCACTGCGCATGCATCGCCATCTTGTTTTTGGTGGGTTTTTTTTTTTTTTGTGTATTTTTTTTTTAATTTTTTGGGACTGTGCATGTGCACGCACGCTTCACGCACGCATGCCCACGAGGCGTGGCCACGAGGCGCGGGAGGAAGCGAACCGGCAGCGAGATAAGTTAGAACACACAATTTTTATTTATTTTTTCTTCTGAGCATGTGCAGATGCCGACTTCTGGCACTGTGCATGCGGTTGCCATCTTTTTTTCGGCTTTGGTTTTTTTTTAGGATTTTTTGTTAATGCGCATGTGCGCGAAGCACGCACGTGCCCATGAGGTGCGCCCACGCGGCGTGGGAGGGAGCGAACCGGCAGCGAGGTAAGTTGGAACCACCCCTGACTACAGTATCCTGTAAAGCATCACAATGTACAACTGATGTCACATAATTCATACTGTGATGTCTTTTAAAATATAAACAAACCCAAGTTTAATATTTAAATGAATAAAAAAGGATGGAAATTAAAGAACATTTATAAAATATATTATTTATATTTTATTTGTTCAATTTTCCATGGCCACCCATCTCAATCAATAACAATAATCAGAAACCAAATAATTTAAAGAATTTTGCTACAAATTCCTCTGCCCTACCTCTCCAGGAGAAAAGGTCAATTCAAATGTTCACGAAGAATGCACATCACAAAGCATTGTTAGAAATTAAGAGTAAAATTATCTTTCCACTGCTATGTAATAAATTTCTGAACTCATTATGTTTCAAGCATGTGTGTATCTTTAAGTTTGGATATATTTGTGGAAAGGAACATGACCATTTTGTAGTCCAGTGTTGTCGGCTCTATCCTTATGGGTTGCTCCACTTTGCATGGCGAAAGTCTGCTGATGAGGCCTCCATTTTGCAGAGCAAGTTGCTTTAGAAATGATACATGTTAATGAACAGCTATTAATTTAAAAATGTAAAAAGTGAAACACCTACAGATATGACTGTGCAAGCACTAGGGTAACAGCCTGCTACTACAACATAGAAATAGATAGCAAGTAATAATGCAATCCAGGTTAATAGCCACAGAAACCAATCCATTCACAATCAACCTCTGGAAAAAAAATCTCTCTATAGCTTACTATGAACCAAGTCTAGATGCTGCCTTCATAACCACAGCAGAGATAAACTGTTCTGATCTAAGTATGCGTAATTAGCACTCATTATAATCACACTAGTCCTTAACAGGTATCAAGGGTCAGTTAAGCAAGGGGCTTTTTAATCCATTGCATTTCAATAGTATCTGCTCTGCTGAACAGGTTGGCATGGAAACCGCTCAGGATGATAACCAATTTCCATTCCATTAGCTAGACAAGGGTTTGTTTGCTCCCTCAACGCACTTCTCTATGGTCCGCAGATTCTTAATAGATTTCCAAGCATGCTTGCTTTACGTTTTTCAAATAAATGGTTCTAGTCCTCATGATTATTGGACGATAGATTTGTGAAGGCATATACAATATAATTTGTACCAATGAGGAGTTTCATGAAAAACTAAACCTGACAATTAGAGGTATGTTCTACTCTGATTGTATTTTAGTGTTCTGGTTTATTAAATTGACGGTAAAATTCTGAAGCCTTGGTGGCTAACCGCCATTGATTTCTATGACTTCCAAAACTGGCCCTATCCTTTTTTGAAGCCAGCCAAAATAATTGTTAGCACCACATCTTATGGTAAACACAACTGGCTAGATTCACACAACACACGGAGACATATATAATGGTTTACAAAAAAACTGTGGCTAGCTTCATAAAGCTAACTAAGTCAAAACCAAATACACCTCACTATGGCTTGTCAGAGGGTACAGATTCTTATACAAGCTACCTAACTCTTAGCAATTTATAAGTGTCAGCATGACGTCACCTTAATTTTTTTCCTCTAATGCTTGTGTGACACATTGGCAGATGCTGAGATTGGGAGATGATGAAACTTTGCATATTTCCATGATATGGCACTAAAAATATGGCTGTAATGGCCATCCAGGTTTTGTGTTGTAATTTCTTCTAGACCATTTATTTCTATGTAGTAAGCATATCTGTGAAATACCCAGAGTAAATCTGTGAGTGAGATGGACAGTATCTAAATTTCATAAATAAACAAACAAACAAATAAATAAATAAAAGGTTTTTTTCCTATCACCAAATACTACAGTGAATTTTTTTCTTTATATCCACCCAGAATAACTGAATAATATCACTGTATATCTAATCGCTTCACTCCATTCTAGGGTCTCCGTAAGGAGATGTCATTTATTCATATTGTAATTTCAGCAGGCTGCAATATCTGCCTGGGTTTGGAAACTACACTTAGATACTTGGAGAGCAGACCACCAGAGCATTCCCAGGCAATAGACTAGATTGAGAAACTGAAAAACATTCCAGACAGGGGCAATAGCAATTAGCTTTTGCAACACTTCAAAGAAAGTTCATGATTATGCCCCTCTAGTCAGCAAGATTTTAAGGCTATCCTTACTTTTGCAGTTCTTTGAATAATCATCTGTGAATTCACATACACGCATTCTAATTTGTAATAGTAATCTGTTTGGTACATTCAAAACCAACAATTTTTGCAAGGAAACTTTTCTTACCTTCTATCAGCTCCAAGGATCAATATAGTAATCAAAAACAAGGCATTCTTGAATCTGAGTGGGAATGATGTATAAGTTATGTATTAGTAACCACCTCTTCATGGTGGTCTCTGTGATTCACATATAGTGTAGTCTGCTATGTACATAGTGGTACATGGCAGACTAATGCTTGAGTTACCAACAGACAGAAAGATACTGAGGAACATGCCTCTCTGCCAAAAGCTGGATCTTGTAAATCTGAAGGTCCAATTGATAGTCCCTAATAGATATGGGTAGCTGATACCAGATGGCGGCTCAGCAATGACATACATATCAGTCAGAAAGACTACTGAAAAGACTATTTGCTCTCCTCAAGTTATTTTCAACAACCACTGCAAAGGGATGCTTGACTAAGTTATAACAATATGATAGCAGACATGATCTAATTTAACAAAACATTAAGGAAAAGCTCAAATGTCTTTCTTTGGGCGAAATTATTAAACAAATAATGCTCCTTAGTATGTTGTATGCTGAACACAGAACACTGCAAAGTAGCAAAAGACCACTGCAGGGAAGTGGTAAAATCCCCCGTCCCCACCAAAAAAAGATAGAAAAAATCTGGGTACAAATAAAACCCAGATATAACTTTGGAGAGACAGAAATCTCTTAACTGTGAAATATATAAACATATGAACATAATATAAACAGAAGGCACAAAGCTTACTGAAGTGCTGTGCTGACATGATATCTGTTAAAACCTGTTAAAACCTGTTTGCTTCATGGCTAAGTAAGCAGGAGGAGAGAACACAGGAAGAAGCTCAAAAGCCTTGGAACCAAAATGGTTAATAGCAGAGAGAAACTCCAAGGGTGTTGATGGAAATGAGTTTGAGAACTTTTTTCAAAACCGTTTCACAACTGGGTGAGAAAGGAAATAGAACATCCATGAGTTCTTGTGATTTCAAGACTGTTAGGAGACTGTTACCCTCAACAAGGTGGTATGTTCAGAACCACAATGAAATGTATAAAGCATGACAAACAGAAGAGGAAACAGATCAAAACTCTGGCCTAAAAAGAAGAAAACAAACCTATTTGGCAGAATAAGTTTGCTAAGCCCTTATTCAGAAAAATTTCTATGCTGCTTTAGTTATTACAACTTGTAAGTAACAATCTGAGATTACCATACTTGGAGATAATCGAAGGAGCATAAACCCCATGCAGCAACTTGGAGAACAGTTGTTATCAGATGGCAGACAATGTGTGCCATTTTACACGGAGAGTAATGAAGAATGGGCTATCCATGAGAGTTTCCCAAATCAATAAAGGAGCACTGGGGCTACCCTAAAGATTTTTAGTGTTACCTCAAGGATTCAGTGTAGTAGAATATAAGGTACCACAAGTCTCTGGACCAATGGAAATAGAACTTATCTTCTAGAGATTCACAAATGAAATCTTTCCTGCTTCAAAAGTAGTCACAGGTGTGTTGATATGGGTGACCAAAAAAAAAATCATCTATAGTTGAAATTTTCCAAAAGCAAACTTCACTTATGTCATATACTGTAGATGCAGAATAGCTCAAAACAATTGCCTAAATATTGTCCTGATGTATCAGCACTAGACAATGTGTTGGATGACATGCCAGTTCCACAGAAATATGGTAAGCTGAAAAAGCATCCTGATTATTAATGTGTCAGAAGATTAATTAATTAATTAATTAATATGCCACCCATCTCACTATCAGCAATTCTGGGTGACTTGAGGATGGAATGATGGAATGTCTATGTCTATTGAACTACATGACTAGTCGGAAAGTCACAAAACAATTAAGCCCACCAGGAGTTTCAGCTGGTCAGTGTGGAGTTACTTTACAGGTGCCACCTACCTATCCACAATAAGCTCAATAGTTGACCTCTTTATTAAGTAGAGGAAACATTTGTGGACACGTATATGAGTAAACATAAATGTAATTGGGAAAATAGAAAGCATTCCCCATCATGAATTACTTGCATCTATCCACCACTATACAAAACCAAAAACCTCTGTAGGAAATAGAGGAATCTCACCTCTACTAATTAAGAAATTAAGCCTTACAGAGTTTGTAAGCATAGCCTTCTGAAGTTAGTTACCAAGTAGTCAATGCCATATGATTTAAGGGACAGATGATTGGACAATTTAAGATTGAGTGACTGCACAATACCTTAAAAATCAGACACTCAATGAATACCGGCTAGTAATCTTGCCAAAACCCAGCCCCTTTAATGACATTAAAGTTACCTGGATTGTTTTCAGTGCAAAAGAGCTATGCTTTGTGAAAGTAACCTCAAAACCCAAAACAGAAAATAAAGGAAGAATGATGTGAACATGCTCTGAAAATTTCAGCTGAGATGGGAAGAGACAATTGCCTGAGAAGAATATTTGGTAATACCAGAGAGTCACAAACTAGGAGTTCCAATAAGATAGCAATATAGAAACAAACATTTGTAATATCAGTTGATGCAAACTAACAATGCTTGAATAGTAGAAAAGTAGACAGGCTAACAAAACAACTATGCAAACTTTAGTGATATATCAGTTAAGTTTTAACTTTTGGAGATTTAAAATTAGGCAGAGACAACATGTCCTTTTCCAGATTAGTACAATATCAGTAGTAAAATCTCATGAATGCTTGGTATTGGCACTTCCTTTTAATAAAGATAGTCTTATATCTCTTTATGCAGAGCAGGTGGTGCTGGATCCAGTAGTAAAAGTCTAGTTGGGGAATATATCCAAATATCAGAGTCCCTTGGGAGTTGGGCGGCATACAAATTTAATAAAATAAATAAATAAATAAATAAATCATGAAGGAGAGATCTTATGTACCCATTGAGATACAGTAATGTTCCTTTTATGTAGGAAGTGATGTGGCTAGTCTTCTTCAAATCCAAGTTATTATCACTTCTGGAATTGAAGTGCCTCTCTTCCTCAATAGTACATTTTCAACAGAGATTGTGAATTTTTGAGTGAAGTCTATACACTTCAACCATGCAAATTGTCACACACAACAGATCCTGCCAGAGTGCCCGCAATACTGAATTGCTGATTAGCTATTCAAACTGCTTCAGCACAAAATGCATTAATGACCTCCTTCTAATTATCTAGGTAAAGAAAGAAAGAAACTTCACTCAGAAAAATGTTGATTCTTAACCAAGCAAGCTTATTAGTCACTACCAGGGGGAAAGGGCACACACAAAATAATTTTTTTGTGCCCATGAAATCTACTTTCTATACTTCCTGACCAAAGGTACTTTGTACATTAATGGAAGGCTTCCATGATACAGTAGGCAGAGTACTGAATGAATGTTAGTTGGATTTACTGTGAAGGATAAGACATCAGATCCAACAGAGTAAGTTAACTAGGAAGAAGGCAGGGCTGAAACAGAACTTCTTTCTTGTCCTCCAGAAGAAACCTTCTTCAGTCTTGGCTTTACTTCAGTGGTGGGATTCAAACTTTTTTACTACCGGTTCTGTGGGCGTGGCTTGGTGGGTGTGGCTTGGCTTGGTGGGTGTGGCAGGGGAAGGATACTGTAAAATCTCCATTCCGTCCCCACTCCAGGGGAAGGTTACTGCAAAATCCCCATTTCCTCCCTATCAGCTGGGACTCGGGAGGCAGAGAATAGATGGGGGCGGGCCAGTCAGAGTTGGTATTTACCGGTTCTCCGAACTACTCGAAATTTCCGCTACCGGTTCTCCAGAACTGGTCAGAACCTGCTGAATACCACCTCTGCTTTACTTACTGGAAGAGAGCAGCAATTCACTATTGGCTTCAGTCTTTGGAGACAATCCCCCCCCCCAAAGAAACAAACCAAAACCTAACAAAAAATAAAGAAAGAAGGGAAGCAAAGCAGGACATGGGCTACAAAGGAACAGTAGATTTAATGAGCTGCAGATGAAGAAATGGGTTGCTCCTTTCCCAACCTTATGGCCAGCCACTGAAGCATTAAAGAGAATGGTGAAAGGCCAGGAGATGATTCAACAGTCTCAGGGACAATGACCATGGCACCCTCTGGTGTGCAACCCTGAAAAGCCCACAAACAAACAGAGTAAGAAAAAGCAGTTGTGATGAAGCAAAAGCACACTAAAATCCCAGCAGCAGTAAAGAAAAGAAGGGCCCTTTGTATTAGCAAAGCTGATGAAGATGAAAGTGCTGTTATTCCAACAGCCATAACCTGATACCAGAGGCTCCCATAAAAGCAACAGTTCTCTGACAATTGATCTTTGCACTAAATTTTACCTCCCCTCAACATGCTCCAAACCTTGCCCTCAACTTCATATGGGATGGAGGTGATAAGAAAACATTGATAGTGATATCCAGGATATGGGAAGAGAGCCAATGTTGAGAAAGTTTACAAGTTTCCTACAACTTTAGCAGATACATTAATGAGGGTGGGGAGGCAACATCTGCCCAACTAGGGAAGGAGAAACAGAGTCGACTTCAACCTAACTGATAAGTTAAAGCGTCACCTCAGTAATTCCTGACCACATAAGTGGCTATCAGGAGAAATCAACCTGAAGAAGGGCTACAGATATCTTCCTAGAAGATTCCTTCATGGCAACAAGTTATACTATTCTTCAAACTCTTTGCCATCTACAGGTAGTCCTTGACTTATGGCTGGACATTTAATCAGTTGTTTACGATAGACTTCAAAAAAGCTACTTATGACCCATCCTTGAGTTTACAACTGCATTCCCCATGATTTGGTGATTGCATTTTGGGTACTTTGGCAACCAGCTCACATTTACAACTGGCTGCAGCATTTCGTGGTCATGTGACTGCGATTTCCAATATTTCCCCCCCAATTTCTGGCAAAAACCAGGCTAGAAAACTCTAACTGGAGAAGCTGGATTTGCTTAACAACCAAGGAAATTGTTTAATGACTGCTGTAAAAATTGTTGTAAAATCAGGTCTGTCTTGACTTACAACTGCAATGACTTACAATGCAAATTCCAGTCCCAATTGCAGTTGTAAATTGAGGACAAACTTGAATCAGACTTGCAAGATTCTCTTACTGTAGTCCATCTTAATATAAAAGTAGTTTTAGACTTTTGTAGAATTTGTTTCTTGGTCTGGTCTACATCATGGGCCTGACACCAACAGAGTGGGAAAGAAGAGGGAAAGAAGATCGGGCAACGACCGATGACAGCGATGACCAGGAAACTACATCCAAAAAGGTGCATTCTACCCTGATTCATTCACTGAGCAAGACAGAAGAGCTCACATTCTAAAGGTAAAGATTTCCCCTGTCCAGGGGCAGGGGCAGTTCTCATCTCTGTTTCTTAGCTGAGGGAGCTAGCAAAAGACAAACTCAGCGTCTTTAACCATTGAGCCATTGTGCCCCCCATGACAGTTAAATATCCAATCTAATTCTATGTAATAACCTGTATCATTTCAATACATTGTGGCACAGTTCAAATCACTGAGCACCCTCCGGGGCCAGTCTTTGTGGCCAATTCCAAAGATCAAATAAAAGCACATTAAATTCAAACAAATTATTTTGTCTGATGAAAGCTGACTTCTCCTTATATTTTTCTTTTAAGGCATCTGCCAGCATCCTTTAGTTAGGCCCAGTTTTGAGGTTTATTTGGCTCCACCTAGCTGCTCCAGCAAGCTATCAGTGCAAGGTCTAGGGTAAACGTCTAGGATTATTTTCTTATTTAGCTCTTTAAAGTGGGTATAGCAGTAGCAGTTAGACTTATATACCGCTTCATAGTGCTTTACAGCCCTCTCTAAGCGGTTTACAGAGTTAGCATATTGCCCCCAACAATCTGGGTCCTCATTTTACCCACCTTGGAAGGATGGAAGGCTGAATCAACCTTGAGCCGGTGAGATTTGAACCGCCGAACTGCAGCTAGCAGTCAGCTGAAGTAGCCTGCAGTGCTACACTCTAACCACTGTGCCACCTTGGCTGGGTATCTGCCCAGCTTGTTGTTGACTAGGATAATTGGGAATGCACATATGCTCTTAGAAGGTCAATTTATTTTGTGAGACACTGTGGAGAGGAGGAGGGGTGGGGAAATGGAAGGAAAAGCAGACATAAACAATCAAGAGATTTAAAAGAAGGACCCAAGTTGGCAACATCTGATAAATAGTAACTCAGCCCAGGTAGCAAGAAATCTTCAAATTGTTCAAAGATAATCCATCTCAATGAACTATAAATAAGGGTTGAAAATTCTCTTATCAAGATTTTCCATTTACTCCAGATCACTATTAAATATACTTTACTAAAATAATACTGATTTATATTGTACTTAATCAAAATAAAGGAATATCAATTCAATTTGAATGTACACAAATATATTTTTCCTGTTATCTGCTTTTGTTATTTTATATTATAAACTAATAAAAAGAATAAAAATTAAAAAACAAAACAAAGTAACTGCTTTACAATCACAATAATAAACTAGATCCTATAAAATCTAGTAATAATATATAAGTAATTAAATAAAATCAAATAAAATTATATGTAACAGTAAAAGTGAGAGACATGGCATTAAGGCCTTCCCAGAAGCTGTAGTCACCAGAGAAGCATCTCTAAACCCATATTTAAAGACCAAAAAATAAAAAAAAATCACATCTCATCCAAAGAGTATGGGGAAACCTATTCCAAAGGTCATCAAAGCTCCTCAACCTTTGTTATGTACTGACAGTTACATGGTTTCACCCAAGTCCAGCGTTTGAGTGGGAGAATGCTCAAACGCTATTGGTTGAAGCGTCTGACAGCTTCCTATAAAAGGGCTAGCTGTCAGACTGCAAGTTGCTGGTTGTACAGAGAAGTTGCCTAGTAAAGAAGTTCCTTTTGAAGTCTGTCTCCTGTCATTATTCCCACAACTCAACAGTGGCGACAAGGGCTTGGGAGTTGGAGAACGAAGACGATCGGATTTTAGGCATTACAACCAGCCAGGCGGTTTTTGGGACATGCTACTGACATCTCACCGAGCATGTCTGCTTTCCACCCGCCAGTGCCCTTCAACCCGGCGAAAGAGAAATGGGAGTCGTATATGAGGAGGTTTGAATGCTTCCTAGAACCTAACGATCTGTTGGGTCTGGCAGATAACCAAAAAAGAGCACTTTTCTTGAGTCACTGTGGCCACGATGTGTTTGACACAGTGGAGGCCCTGTCAGACCCAACCCCGGTACAATCCGTACCATGGCAGGTCCTGCAAGCGACCTTGAAGACCCACTATGCTCCCACCCCTTCCAAAGTTGTCTGGCGTTACGAATTCTGGCAACGGATGCAGGAGGAGGGCGAGACGATTAACCAGTATTTCACTGCCCTCTATAAAGCCGCGGGTCACTGTGAATTCAGTGACCTAAATGACATTTTACTCGATCAGCTCATATGCAGCATCCAGGACATCCGCCTCCAGTGCCAGCTTCTTGCGAAGACCAATCTGACCCTGGCCGTCATGCTGGACGAAGCCAGGGCGGCAGAATCTTCAACTAAAGCCGCAGAATCGCTTCACAAGTTCGCTGCTTCCAAAGCTGAAGTCAGACCGCCGGCCTCGGTGCACAAGGGCACCTACGAGGACTCGGCGAGCAGCGATGAAGACGTCTGCTACACGGAGTGAAGGCTCCGATCAGACAGAGAGGACAGGAGGGCTGACTGCGCCAGCTGTAGAGGTCAGCACCTGAGGGCGTCATGCCGTTTCCGCGACGCCATTTGCAAACGTTGCAAGTGGCAAGGACATCTAGCAAAGGTTTGCCGCACCATTTTGCCTGCCACCCGTGCGCATGCACCTGACGCCGCACGCAATGACCTGTCAAAACCTTTTTGGCAGGAAGCTTGGAAACCACGCCAAAAACCCGCCGCACAGGAACAGCCGGACACCAACCAGACTTGCGTTGCTCGAGCTAGCCTGCCTAGCAAGAACAAGCTGACCGTCACTGTGTCCATCGACGGCGCCCCATACCTCATGGCAGTGGACACCGGCTCCGCAGTCTCCATCGTCTCCTGGCAGACCCTGAAGCTCGCCCTCCCGAGCCTCCAGAAGAGCCGCCTCAAGCAGCACCACATCAAGCTTTCCGACTACCAGGGAAACCGCATTCCCGTCGTTGGCCAAGGCCGGTTCCTGGTGAAGTTCAACCGTTTTGAGGGGCCTCTCCAGCTCACGGTGGTTGGCGGTAGCCTTCCAAGCCTCCTGGGGTTGGATTGGTTCGACGTCCTCGGCCTGGGGGTGACCGGCATCAACTTCATTGCCAACCCTGACTTCGATGACCTGTTTGAGGAGTTCTAGGACGTTTTTAGTCAAGACCTGGGCAAGTATGTGGGCACCCCTATCTCGTTTAGCCTTGACCCCAAGGTTGCCCCGATCAGGTTAAAGCCCAGGCGGGTTCCGCTGGCCCTGCGGCCCAAGATTGACAGGGAACTTGACAAACTAATCCGGCAGGGGATTCTTGAACTGGTCGACCATGCTAAATGGGAGACCCCAATAGTGACACCCGTTAAAGGGGACGGCACCATCAGGATTTGCGCTGACTACAAATGCACATTGAACAAGGCATTGCAGCAGAGCGCCTATCCCGTGCCGATCGTGCACCAACTACTGCACTCCCTTGGCCCTGGCCGCATCTTTGCAAAACTCGACTTGGCGCAGGCGTACCAGCAGCTGCCGGTAGATGGCGCTACTGCCGAGGCACAGACCATTGTGACTCATAGGGGGGCATTCAAGTGTCACAAGCTGCAGTTTGGAGTCAGTGTGGCCCCAGGGTTGTTCCAGAGTGTAATGGAATGCCTATTGCAAAACATCCCCGGGGTCGTGCCGTATTTTGACAATGTCCTGATCTCAGCTTGTGACCCAGACCAGCTCCGCTCTTGAGTCAGAATGGTCCTGTCAAAACTGCGTGCTGCGGGGCTTAAAGCCAAGCACAGTAAATGTTTGTTGGGGGTGCCTGAAGTCCAGTTCTTGGGGTACCGAATAGATGGACATGGCATACACCCCATGGAAAGAAAGCTTAGGGCCATCCACAAAGCGCCCACCCCAAAAAATCAGACAGAGCTCCAAGCCTTCCTCAGACTCCTCAATTTTTATAGCCTTTTTCTCAAAAACAAGGCTACTCTTGCCGATCCATTGCACAGACTCCTGGCAAAGAATACCCCTTGGGTTTGGGGGCCCAGGGAAGCCGAGGCCTTTAAGGCTGTCAAACAACTTCTGACAACTGACAATTTCCTGATACAGTATAACACCACTCTGCCCCTGGTCCTAGTGTGTGACGGCTCCCCCTTTGGCGTCGGGGCAGTATTGAGCCACAGACTCCCAAATGGAACCAAGGCCCCAGTCGCTTATTATTCAAGGACCCTGTCCAGTGCCGAGAGGAACTATAGCCAGCTGGACAGGGAGGCGTTGGCTGCCATGGCTGGGGTCAAGAAATTCCATGAATATCTTTTTGTGAGGGATTTTGAACTGGTAACGGACCACAAGCTGCTGCTGGGAATGCTTGCGGGGGACCACCCCCCCCAGTGGCTTTGTCCCCTCATTTCGCCAGGTGGGCCATCTTTCTGTCGGCCTACTCCTATCGGCTGGTGCACAGGCCCGGAAGGGACATGGGAAACGCGGATGCTCTGAGCAGGTGCCCGTTGGCCGACTTGCTAACTGACATTTCTCCGGATGCTCCGGTCCTCCTCATTGACCTCGCAGACTCTGGCCTCATCACCTCGGCTGAGGTGGCTAGGCACACGGCCAAGGACCCCTCACTCAAAACTGTTTTGAACTGGGTGTGGAGGGGATGGGCGAAGGACCTTGTCAAAACCGAATTCAAGCCGTTTGCACAGAGACAGCACAAACTGTCAGAGCAAGGAGGCTGTCTCCTATGGGGCGACCATGTGGTCATTCCGCCCAGCCTGCGTGCTGGCATACTTAGGACATTACATGAGGGCCATCTGGGGATTGTCCGGATGAAAGCCCTCGCTAGGAGTTTTGTCTGGTGGCCGAATATGGATTTGGAAATCCAAAATTGGGTAGAACATTGTCGGCCTTGCCAGGAGTCCAGGCCAGCTCCCCCAAGGGCCCCGGTTCATGATTGGGACAAACCAAAAGCCCCTTGGTCTTGATTGCATATCGATTTTGCTGGCCCCTTTCATGGCCAGACCTTCCTGATTTTGGTCGACGCATACTCCAAGTGGGTCGAGATTTTTCTAATGGGCTCTACTGCTGCTGAGGCCGTAATCAAAGTCCTCAGGCGCCTATTTGCCACCCACGGATTTCCAGACGTCCTGGTGTCCGATAATGGGCCACAGTTTACAGCTACCCAGTTTGAGGGGTTCCTAGCAGACTTAGGGATCTGCCATGCCCTGTCTGCGTCGTTCCACCCTTCAATGAATGGCCTTGCGGAACGATTTGTAAGATCAGCCAAGGAGGCCCTAGGAAGGCTAGGCCCAGGGGATTGGCAGGCCAGGGTGGACAAATTCCTACTGACCCAACATATTACCCCTTGTGCGGCCACCGGTCGCAGCCCAGCCGAATTACTCATGGGTCGCAGGCTCCGTTCGGTCTTAGACCGCCTGCACCCAAACTACACCCCGAAAGAGAACAGCAAGCCAGACCAAACCACCAGGTCCTTCACCAGGGGAGATCTGGTATTCACACGAAATTACGCTGAGGGGTCCCTATGGCTACCTGGGGAGGTTGAAAAAATCCTAGGCCCAATGTCCTATTTAATCAGGCTAAACGATGGCCGACAATGGAAAAGGCACATCGACCAAATTAGAAGGTGTGTACTGGGCGAAATACTAAATCAACAATCTGAAAATAATTATACTCCTTCCCTAGCTAATTCAAGCCCGATGGAGCCGGAGGACCTACCTGAGGCACCAGGAGTCCAGCGGCAATCGCATGACGAACCGGTTCCAATGTCCAAGGAGGCCACACCCGAAAGCTTCCAGGAGCTTCCAAGCTCAGACCTCAGAGCAGCAGCAAACCTGTCCACTCAGGCTGCTGCCTCACCAACGACTGGGCTGCACAGGTCAGGGAGGGTTCCTAAACGCCCCGCCTACCTGCGTGATTATGTGTGCCGCATGGATTGCTCCATCGAGGAGGGCAGGGGTGTTATGTACTGACAGTTACATGGTTTCACCCAGGTCCAGCATTTGAATGGGAGAATGCTTAAACGCTATTAATTGAAGCGTCTGACAGCTCCCTATAAAAGGGCTAGCTGTCAGACTGCAAGTTGCTGGTTGTACAGAGAAGTTGCCTAGTAAAGAAGTTCCTTTTGAAGTCTGTCTCCTGTCATTATTCCCACAACTCAACAACCTTAAATTTGCTGTTGGAGTAGGGGGGAACAGCCAGAATTGCCAAGGACGTTGTACAAACACATTTTGTGAGGTTGCATCTGCCGAACAGTGAAAAAACATAGGAGTACAGCATCATAGTGGCCCAAGTTAAGATTTTATAGCAGCACCTCACCTAAGTGGGCTCTGTGGTGCATGAGAAGTTGAGATTCAAAACAACTTGGACAGTATTATTTTCAGTTTCAGTAGTCCTTGTTTCCTTGAAATGGCCTGAATCTGGCCTGAAATGGAACCTGGTGCTCCCATTTCTGGTACTTTGATCTCCTTTTCAATGGCTTGATTTTGCTATCGGCTTGCTGAGGAATACTTTTGACATGTTTTTTCTCCCCCATGTTTATGGTGTGTGTGTGTGTGTGTGTGTGTGTGTGTGTGTGTTTAATTAATAAATCCTGATTGTGTTTAAACTGTTTTTCTGATGTTAACCGCACAATCCTCTTATTTGGGTCTCTTAAAAATATTAAGGATGGGGAGGGAGGCCCCTGACCTTTTTGAATGTGCATGAGCTTGCAGCAGAAACAGGATCCACGTGCATGGCCTCAGACAGATGACCTCCTGGGACCCCCTAGCAGACGCTTCTTTTCTTTTTGGGGGATGAAGGTCAACTTCTTCACTTTTTCTTTTTTTTTTTGGTATGTTCTGCTTCACTTTTACAGCTTTGTCATGCCAATAAAACTGCAGGACACTTTGGCATTTTAAAGATCTTGCACCTTCTACTTTTGGACTACTGGTGGCCTCGGGTCTGAGCAGATGTCAAGAATTATGTTTCTTCTTGTCATGCCTGTCAATGGGCCAAATTGGTAATTGATAAACCAGCCTGTTACAACATTTCCCTGCCCCTGCAGGGCCAATTTCTCTGGATTTCATTACTGATCTCCTAAATCTAAGGTTTCACTATTATCACGATAGCTCATTTTATTTCTTGTAAGAGACTGCCTTCCTTGTGGAGTGATTGTCAAACCTTTCCTTTAAAAATGCCCTTCTGTTGCAGGGATCTGTTGCTTATTTTCATTTTGGATTATGGAATCCAATTCACATCACAGTTCTGGAAATCTTTATTCCAGTTACCTAAAATCCACGTTCTTTTATCTTCCAGCAATCACTGACATTTAGCAAACAGAGAAAATCCATTTAATTTTAGAACCAAATTCGTAGCTTTTACCTGAATTAACTGTAAGAACTCCTTGCATGTCACAAATAGCATGTTCCTTTTCCAGGTGGTTTAGAGTTTAATCCTCATTATTTGCCTTATTTGTCAGGCAGCAAGAATAGCCTGATCTTGCCAAGGCAGCTTAGAAATGTGCAGAAAATTCACATTAGCAAAAATACTCTCCTATTGATATAGATCCGTGATGGCGAACCTATGGCACGCATGCCAGAGGTGGCACGCAGAGCCTTCTCTGTGGGCACGCGTGCCGTTGCCCCAGCTCAGCCAGCTGGTCGTCGGGTTTCCGATGCGCGCATGCACGCTGTCCAGCTGGTCGTTGGGTTTCTGAGGTGCGCATGCGTGCTGTGCAGCTGGTCATCGGGTTTCCGGCACTGTGGCACACGTACGCGCGCAATCATGCACACACGCCTTCCAGTTTGGGCACTTTGTGCCAAAAAGTTTCGCCATCACTGATATAGATCATTAATAGCTTTTGACTAAATTTTTGGCATTCTCTCATTTTTCCAATAAATTAAATTTTAAATGGTTAAAACTCTTCTCTTTTACAGTTCAGATTAACTCAGGGTTTGGACCCCTTGTAACTCAGGAGTCCAAACAAGCGAAACCCCATCCATGGGATGCAGGCAGCATGCAAAACCATGCCCCCTCAGGTCCACGGAAAAACCTTTCTCCACATAACCAGTGCCTGGTGCCCAAAAGGTTGGGGGCTGCTATTGTAACTGTTTACTTACAACTGCTGGCTTCAGTGAAGATCTACTGATTGCTCTTTGATCTTACCCAAACATTCTTCATGCCTACTTTCCCTGCAAGTGCCCTCCTGTTCTTGTTTTGAGGAAGTACCAGACTTTTCAGTTCACTGTTCTATTCAGAGCTCAAGCCTGAATTCAGCAGTGTCTCTTGCAGATGTGTTCCTGCTTTCCAAAGAGTCTCTAGAGAATCCCTGGTATCAGGATTGAGAAGTCTGTCTTCTCTTCTAGTGGCATGTCTTCCATGGGTTCTGCTAAATCTTCAAATAGCACAGCACTGGGATGAACATTTGTCATTGTAGCCTCTCACTCCCTTTTCCACTGAAAATGAAGCTCAACAAGGATTCTTCTTCCTTGAACACTGGCACATTTGATGTGGTATAGCTAATGTTTAACTACAGCTGACACTGAATTGGTCATGATGGCACATTTCCACCTGACACCTGAAATTTAGAATTAAGACTTCTAAACTCTAGCTTTTAGGCCATCTTTTCCACTGCCTTTATGATGTTGGAATTTTCTTCAGTATGAAGATTTGATTTGATCAGGTACTGAGCTGTTATTGAGTTATACCAACTATTTGTTTGTTTATTCCTATTTCTAAACTTCCCATCTCCCTCCTGTATTATTGTTTAAGTTATATAAACTCTTAATTATTGAAGAGAAGGCATAGGATAATACACATATCACAACATGGAAGTCTGGCTCAATCTACATAGCATCTGGTGTGGGAGTCCGAGTGTCTCAAATGAGACACGTCTGTAAAAGAATAATGTTTGTAGTGCTTTTACAATGGTAGGAATGGGAGATCTTTTTCCTGGGGTTCTGGTTAATATGTTTAGAAGGGCTTTTTTGTTTATAAGCTTGATCAAATGCCATTGGACATGAGACAGTTGCCTATCCCACCCCTGGGTTAAGTACCAAACAGTCTGGCCAGAAAGCTAATAGCATAAGAGCTTAATTCTCAATAGTTCATCCTACAACCTGAGCTGGGCTTTCCCAACAATTTAAATTTGACTGAGCTGGTTATTCACAGATGGAACCAAACACCAAGATGGAAGAACACTTGGAAGGCCATTTTAACTAGAGTCTGTTGCAGTGAGAACTTATTCTCCAAGAAACATTCTAAATGGTGACAATTGGTTATGGTGATCCTGTTTGGCAAAGATCTAATGATACCGACAAAAATTGACTTCAATGAGGCATGACAAATGCCTTTCTGGAACATTCTGAATAGGGTAATATGCAGATGCAGACCCCATGTGTGAAACATGGAGACCATAATGAAAAAGATGATGAGGTTCTGCCTGAAGCAGAGATTCCAGCTGCAATTTTCCAGAACAGCCATAGAAAAAAAGAATTCACGATCAGAAAACTATTCATGTTAATTTTAAAAATCTCCTCAAAACATCCCTTGTTAAATTTTAGCACAGCAACTACAAAACTGATCTATGAATGATAGGATTATTCAAAACCTATTTCTGCCATAGACCTATTGCTTGGCTTGCTTAATTATGGTTTGTTGACTAAGCTACAACTGCTCAGGTTACTGTATCATGGTAAGCCATACATTGTGGTAAATCATAAGCTATAGTTTAGAAAAGGCTGGATTCACATGATGCGCTAAATCAAAATATAGAAACAGGAAACGGAATCACATTTTGGCTTATCATGATGTATGAATCCAGATATTGGGTGATTTCAGACAACTATTCTCCCACAGCAGCAATATTGTCATGTTTATAATCTGGCAACAATAGTGAGTCCTCTTTACAGGTGTTAGTCCCTCTGATTAGAAAACACCAAAGGTTTCTTAGATACTTGACTTGGTAAAGCTAGATAAAAGAATACCTATAAATACTCAACAACACTTTTAACATGTAACGCAAAAATAAGGTTTTCTATGCCATGAACAAGCTTTCATAAGTCTTGATGATGATGATGATTGGAAATACAGGCAATAATCACTACATATTGCTTATCAAGGCAGGTGACATACAATAAATAACATTCAATTTGCTCACAAAGGCTATTTACGTAACTGTTCATTCAATCAAGCTGAAATGGCTTTCCTAAAGGAGAAGGTCTTACTCCTTTCTTAAAAGCAAAATGATGGAGATTCAACTCAACTTCCAAAAGAGAGCATACAGGAGAATTAGAGATTGACAGCATCTTTAGAAGAATTTCTTCCCTGAATTTGCTATCTGGACAGTTAATATAATAACTGACTATATCTTGGATAATGAAGCCTCAAGGCATTTCAAACACTATAAACTGTGCCTCAAAAACAACTGGGAACCAGTGCAGGTCTTTCAACTCAGGCATAATATTTTCCCAATATAATGCACTGGTTGTTTTGTCTGATGAATTTTATTTACTTATTGATAACATTTGTGTCCAGCTAAAGCTTCCTGATAATGCTTAGGGGTAACTGTACCTAAAGTGCTTTGTAATGGTCACTCTGTATATTCTGTTTCCTCCTCTCTCCCATGTTTGGATGCTGGTTCCTTTAAATAACTCTATATCTCATGTTTTGTTAATATAGTATTATGGCTGAAGCAAAAATTGTCAGGTACTTCATGTGTATGAAGGAAGAATGAGCAGTGTGGTGGCCTAGTGGTAAAGACATTCAGAAGGTTAAGAGTTCAATTCTAGGTAGCAGCAGATGTTTCTCTCCTAGGGCACAAAGAAAAAAATATCTGCTGTGAACGCGGCATGGTGTCATGTAGGCATCTGACCAGTAAACACTCATCTCCATCCAGTCACCCCAACTTTACCCCAAATATGGACAACAGGGTCATAAAAAGGGAGTTATATGGATGACGGAAGAAAGGATTTGCACAATTCATACTGATAATCTAAGCAACTATTTAATGAACAAGGAAAGAACATTTCTTTTGTGACTGAGGAAGCATGCCATGATGTCAAGATCCATATAAGTGGCAATCCCATGAAGCAATAACCATATGGATTCAGAAAGCCATCTTTATTGCTCATCAGGGGTAAAAACAACTAGGGGTCAATTCTTTGGCAGAGTTATAGTGAGCCAATTAAGTCTCTTTGAAATGTTATCTTCCCATGGGCCATACATCTGGTCTTTGTTACCTCTTCTCACAGTAACTGAACTCCTCTTTCCTCTCTCTCCCCCCCACCCAACTTTCCACAGTTCTTATAACTGGATACTTCTGATGCTTTGGGACCTACAATGGGACATGCTGCATTTAGTTAGTTACAATCATTTATTCTGCTGAACATGGTCAGGTACAAAACTTATATTTGCCAGAAGACAAACTGACAAAGTTGCTCCCTGCCATTCTCTATCTTCCTAGCTTAATCATTTTTTCTGGACAGATGGACAACTTCCAAACAAAGCACTGGCTGGCAGAGTTGTGCAGGGCTTCAAATACAAAGGAAAATATGCTTTGGAGTGTGCATAGGGCTGTGCATGTTGTACTTGATGGCCACACTTTAGGTCAACTGCAACTTCTTATGGAATTATGTGGTTGCCTTCTGCAGTTATAGTACAATCCTGGGAAAAATGCATTTAGTTTATCTCCACACTCTAAAATATCTTTTTCCCTCTGAGCTATAGCAATCCACCTACCACTTTTATTTCCAAAATAATCTGTGATATTTATGTGGAAACCAGAGGAATTCTGAGACAGAAAGATAAAACTAGGGGCTGGCACTTGTCTTAACTTACAACAGGTACAATGGTGGATTTCTACCGGTTCGACCTGGTTCTGGAGAACCGGTAGCAGCAGCGGCGGGAGGCTCTGCCCAGATGTAATCATGGATGTAATCACGGATGCAGAAGCATCGCGCACGCGCACTCCCATTCCTGAACCGGTAGCAAAGGTAAGTGAAACCCATCAAACAGGTAGTCCTCAACTTATGACTACAATTGAGCCCAACATTTCTATTGCTAAGTGAAACATTTGTTAAGTGAGTTTGCCCCATTTTACGACTTTTCTTGCCACAGCTGTTAAGTGAATCACTGCAGTTGGTAAATTAGTAACACGGTGGTTAAGTGACACTGATTTCCCCATTGACTTAGCTTGTCAGAAGGTTGCCAAAGGTGATCACATGACCTCTGTACACTGCAACCGTCATAACTATGAATCAGTTGCCAAGCATCTGAATTTTGATCACATGACCATGGGAATATTGCAATGCTGGTAAGTGTGAAAAACGGTCTTAACTCACTTTTTTTCATTGACGTTGTAACTTTGAATGATCACTAAATGAATGGTTGTAAGTTGAGGACTACCTGTATTTAGTTTTTTAAATTAAAGGAATATTTAAAATAAAATCAGTCAAGTTTCAGAAAATCATCTACCAGTGATTTCATATTTATCAACCAGGCCAATATCTTAAGAATTTATAATAATTAATCTAGCTATATTTTATTTCTATCTCTTCCCTGGTCACTTCTACTAATATGCCAATGATTGAATATTAGGATAAAAGCTCTAAAAGCCACATCTATAAATCTGTGAATCGTAAACCTATGATTAGGGGATTCTTACAGCAGACATCGAAAGACATTTTTCTTTGCATGTGTGTTTTCACTTACTTGACTAGAAATTTATTTTTAAGGAGTATTACAAACGTTTTTATATTGTGAGCATAAAGCAGAATTAGTTTGCATCATCTTTGCATTTATTGATGATGGATAATAATGTGATTATCAAGTTTAAAACTCCAGGTAGGCTATTAAAAGTGAACTATCAACTTTGGGCAATTGCAGTCCTAGTCAGCTTTGGTATTCATTTTCTCAGGTTATCTTTAGATTGGGAGGATTTGCATATATTAATATTATTATTTTTACAAAGGAAATATCTGCTGAAAAATATATTAGGGGTTACAATAGGAATAAAGTACACAGAGAAAATTTGTTTTGATGCTGGGAAAAGATTACTAGTTGGATGGAAGTGCCAGAAGACAGGACAAGAACTTTTTTGTATTGTGTCACCCGCATTTTTATTTATTGATTTATTTTATTTATTTATTTTGTCAAGCATGTATTAGATAACAGATATAGATATAAACATGGTTATTAATACATGAAATGGATACGAATAAAAGGGGACATTAGGACAGGGATGGTAGGCACATTGTGCGCTTATGCACGCCCCTTACAGACCTCTTAGGAATGGGGTGAGGTCAACAGTAGATAGTCTAAGGTTAAAGTTTTGGGGGTTTGGGGAAGAAACCACAGAGACAGGTAGTGTATTCCAGGCATTGACCACTCTGTTGCTGAAGTCCTATTTTCTGCAATTGAGTTTGGTGCTGTTTACCTTAAGTTTGTATCTATTATGTGCTTGTGTATTGTTGTGGTTAAAGCTGAAGTAGTCATTGACAGGTAGGACATTGTAGTAGATAATTTTATGTACTATGCTTTTGTTGATTTTCTTTGTTTTTTCCCCCTTACATTTGTTGATTTTCTTTGTTTTTATCCTAGTGATGAAACAAATTAAACCCTGGCTTGTAATTTTCCTACTTCAAATAAAAATAAGAGTACAATCAAGAAAAGTTTGGTGAAATCTTTAAAGACAGAATCTTAGCCATTGGCTAGGACTAAGAAACAGAAATGTGTGGATGAAGCCTTAAAGCTGTCACTTTCACTCAGACTCAGAGGGCTGGATTATTTTATGCGCCCCAATTGGAAGTCATATGCAATCTACGAGCTGATGATCCTAGTCAAAGAGAGCTTTCCTCTTGTCAGTTTTTTTCAGCTGAAAAAAATATGAGAAGAAGGCTGACCTTGACAGAAAGAAAGGAATATTTAAAGAAAGAAAAGGCTTTTTCGTATGGGAAAATGGAGAATAAATAGTTTCCAGTCTATGTTCTGTTTTTCAGATCTTCAGTGGTTCCTGAATATGAGACCTGAGAAATGTCCTATAGTGGTAACTCATCACATAGGAGACCAACCTACAAAACATATCTTAGAACCATAGCAAATTAGGTGGTACCATATTTATTCAAAACTAAGACAATTCCTCCCACAAAGGAGGATAGGACCAAATGTTTGTGTTTATTAACAGCCTTTTGAATCCTGAGCTCCTCTTCAGAGATATTATCAATGCCCCCATCCCCATTAGGCTTTTACTTTTGTCTGGCTCAGGAGGTATATCAAAGCAAACTTCTGCAGCACATAACATACTGTAAATCAAAAGTAAAAAAGTAAACAATGGAGGAATCATTCTGCAAGCACCTTGAAAACAGCAAAATCATTGTGTATTTTGGATTTCAATTATTTGTACATTACCTTAGTCTTTATTAATGACATACAGTTGTTAATACTACAATTGACTGTATTTATGCTAAGCTATAAATGATTGTTTATAAAATTTAAAAAATCTACATCAACTGTATTTGCACACCATGCCAAACCAAACCAAAGCTATATGAGACACACCACATTTATATTTTGATTGAATCTCACCCTCAATGTAGGAGAGTCTCATAGCAAAGGTCCCTATTGCCACTTTTTGTAGTACTATTATACGTTCTCTGAAGCAGTGAAACGCTAATCCTCACTGATTTCAAAAAAGCTAAAAAGTATTGGGCTGCCTGACCACCAAAGATTTGAGAAGTATAGAGTGCACTGGGAAGTCAAAAGAACATTTCAGAAGGCAGCCATGCAAAGCACATTCACCTTATGGCCAAGAAAACACCAAGAATTGATTGCAACTTAAGGAGACTTTAATTCACGAGTTTAAGGGATGTAATTTATTCCTCACCCATAATTCCTTGGCCAAATTTATGCCTTTCTCTCTTTTTTTACATTTATCTTCTCAATATTTCTTCTGGAATATTTTGCAAAGTGCCATGGTTGACCATGTTGAAAAGAAAAATGATATCTCTTCATTTGCAGAAATGATTGGCCATTTCTTTCTTCCTAGGGGTGAGAGTGAGTGACTGGCTCCAAATCACCCTTGGCTTCATGTCAATGCAGGCCTCAAACTCAGTCTCTTGACTGGTAGATGTAACAGTAACAGTATGTGAGAAAGACCTTGAGAAATGGGGGAAAGAGATCTTGCCTAGGGAACAATTAGATAAGAGTAATTAGTACCCCATAGGCTGAGGGTAAAGGGATGCAGTGGCTCAGTGGCTAAGATGTTGAGCTTGTTGATCAGAAGGTCAGCAGTTCAGCGGTTCAAATCCCTAGCGCCACGTAATGGAGTGAGCTTCCATTACTTGTCCCAGCTTCTGCCAACCTAGCAGTTCGAAAGCATGTAAAAAATGAAAGTAGAAAGATAGGGTCCACCTTTGGTGGGAAGGTAACAGCGTTCCGTGCGCCTTTGGCATTTAGTCATGCCGGCCACATGACCACAGAGACGTCTTCGGACAACGCTGGCTCTTCGGCTTAGAAATGGAGATGAGCACCGCCCCCTAGAGCCAGAAACGACTAGCACGCATGTGCGGGGGGAACCTTTACCTTTTTATAGGCTGAGGGTAGAGACCTCAGTCGCATAACAGATGGAGAAAGAGGCTCAGACAGGATCCTCCCTAACTCTTCAGACTGTAAAAGAAACGGCAGAAGATTTGTACTTTCAGATTTACAAGATTCTGTTACTGCAGCCTTACGGTAAAGTAGAAGCAGCTCCTCTGCTCTGCTTCCTATCTGGTATATCTGGAAAGGCTGACAGAAAGCCAGCAAAGGTCACAAATGGAGATCACATCCTCACTTAGCATCTAGTGGTGATTTTCTTAAAGATGGCAACAGGAAGTGTTGCTAAGTGATGCAGTCGTGTAACATTACACTGTAAAACCACATTGCTTAGTAATGAAAATTCTGTTCCTAATTGCTGTTATTAACTGAGGACTACAATGAATTACCTTACAGTCTATATTGGCACAAATTGCTAACTCTGCAGTAATTTTATGTATAACATTATTAAATAGCAAGAAGTTTCATTAAAAACATTATACAATTATTACTACAGGCTATATGAAGCAGATGTCTTGGTGGTTCTCATCCAAGTGAATTGATTTTTACTTCTAGAAAGGTGACTCCATAATTTAGAATGAGGGGTTATTGTTTTGTTAAAGGACTTTGATGAATCTTTTTATCAAGTGCCTTATCAAATACTTACACAAACCTAACTGAATATTTAATGGAAATTCACACTTCCATTTAATAATTACACATAATGGCTAGTAACATTTCTATATCTATTAATTCTGGAGGGTCCACTGTGGCTTATCTTTTTTTTTTTAAAATAACATGAGCCACCTACAGTATATTTTAAAAGAAAGGTTTCTGGGATTGATAAAACAACCATGAAGTGAGAGGACTGCCATTCCCATCCAGTTTTTCTCCAGTGCATTTGAGTCCTGCCTCAATATACACTGTACTTTTTCCTTGCTATAGACAACTCAAATCTCTGATTCATAGGTAAGCATGGGAATAGGTAAGCATGGGAAGGGGGATACCTTCATGGTCCTGAGGAAGTATTTGGAGACATTATTTTGCCCACTTTCACATCAAACCCGATGCTTCTGAGAGCTTTCAATTGGCTGCATAATGCCTCCGAAAAACATCATGTAATGTGTTTTAATTATGCAAGCCTGTGTTTGCACATATGTGGAAACATAAGCTAGGATACGTAGCAGTATCCTAGCTGTATCAGTTCAAAGCAGCTCATTGTATCTTCTGATTGCCCTAGCATGGTTTTTGAGATGTTCTTGAAATTTAACAGCAAACCTAAATATATTATCGAACAAGTTTGACATTAAAAATAATCTATAAAGTATATACAGAACCTATAAATCAAAACTAAATACATTATGTATAGCTAATGTTCAGGTAATAAGAAAAATTAAATATTTTAAAATTTGGAAGTATTAAAATGTTTCCTCCTTTTGGTCTGGTTTCTATGGAGCAAGCCAAGTGGGTACTATATTTGTTAGATGGCTGTATTCCTTCTTTTTCTCCTATATTCTGTTTTCCGATTCTGTGTGGGCTAACTTCTTATGGGACTATTTTATATGCAATAATCCTTGTCCCTTTGGGGTTAACTTTGTATTGTTCTGATACAGTATTCTTTTCTCCCAGTGACTCCAACTGTAATTATGCAGAGTTTGCTATTTTTCAAAAATTAGGGATGTCTCCATTTCTTATTTGGAGCTTCACAAAAAATATGCTTTCCCTTGGATCTTGCACCATCAGTGGTGTGGTCATTGCAGAAAGCCTTCTTAATGCCTGCTCTAAATGTGCAACTTCCTAAAAAGGAGATTATTCTACCCTTCCTTTCCTCTGCTGATAAAATGCTCATTTATTTAGTTAAAAATTGTAACTAACAATTGGTCAATATTTAGTAGATGAAAACCCCACACTGGATATAAACCGTGCAAAATTTAAAAATCCCCCCAAGAAGAGTCTTGCAAAACCCTATACATGGGGAAATGGGAATGCAACTTGTGTATTCCTCTACTTTGAGAACTTAAGGAAAGATGGATGGTCAGGGATGGGTTCTAACTTACCTTGCTGCCGGTTCGCTTCCTCACGCGCCGCATGGGTGCGCACGCCTTGCGCATGCGTGTGCACGCGCAGTGCTAAAAACCAAGCTTCTGCACATGTGCAGAAGCAAAAAACAGCTTCTGCGCGTGGGCAGAAGCAAAAACCAAGATGGTGCCACCTATGGCGCCGCTGAGAGAGCCGGTTCGGGGGCGTGTCCAGCCAGTCATCAGTTGGACGAGCAGGGGGAAATTCCTGCTACTGGTTCTATAGAGCCGGTCCAAACCGGCAGGAACCCATCTCTGTGGACGGTCTATAACATTCTGAGAACATTTTATGTTTAGTAAAAACTGACATTAAACAGACTTTGTGCTAATCAATTTGGAAGAACAATATAATGATATATAATATGGTTTAATTTTAAATATCTTTTAATTCTCCTTTATGATGTTTTATTTTATATTAGCTGCCTTGAGTGCCACTCATTAGTGGAAGCACAGAATACCATTTCTTTAAAAAATAAATTTAAAACAAAAGCATATTTCTCCTTTAGATTTTCACCATCATTAAAGCTACAAGAAATGTTTACTGTTTAATTAAATTGCTTATGGCAAGATAGGAATGTTGATATTCAGAAATGAGCTGTCTTCATGAAGGATAGATGTATGACCATATCCACCCAACTGCTTTGCTGTATTCCTCTTCCCTCCCAAAGCCATTATGCCACCATAAATTGTGCTGTCCTATACTGCAGTCAGAATAGGTCAGCACTGTGCACTCTTTACCAGACAACTTAACAACATTCCAAGGGCTGTGATTGGTTTTCTCAGCTGAAATTCCATCCCTGCCCAACCTCAGCCATTTTGTGAAAAATCTCCTTCAATTATCATGCATAATGTTCTGGTTACTCTATGACTTGCTTTTTTTCCCTTTCCCACTGTATTGTCAACTGGTTTTGTTTTTAATTTCTTGAAAAAAAAATGGGTTGATTGGTCAGCTGTTTTACCTACCAACTATAGCTGGCAGCAAAGGGTATTTTGTATCTCTTGGCTACCCTCTAGTGTTTGTCCAAATTTGTACTATTGATGAGCTGGAGTCTGAGAAAGATGTTAAGTGTGGGAAGTCAATGTGAGACATATAAATTGCCCTAAGTACATAATGTGGGAAGAGGAAGCAAGGATCCAGGGAAGCCACAAAAACTGGGAAAGAATTTCCCTTCTAGGCAGGCTGCAGAAGTTAAAAAATCAAGTCCTTTCCATTACATATCTTAAACAAGGGATGAGATGGTCAGATTTTATTTATTTCAGTTATTTTTTCATTTGTTCACTGCCTATCTTGGCGTGAGGTGACTCAGCCAGTAAATCTTTTGGAGCTTGTGTACAAAAATTTGGAAAATGCCTAAGTTCACTTTGCTGGCATGTCATCCCCTGAATAAAAGAGAAACAATTCTCTATCTCTACCCCCGCCCCAACCATCTAACCCTTTCTGAACAGAGGCTCTTGTCAGCAGTACTAAGCCTGGACCTGAAGTCGAGGCCCAGGTCTCGACTTCAGCTCTAGCACCACTGCTGCCACTGAAAAAGGTCACCTCATGCCATTCCCAAGGTTCAGTGCTCCTTATGATCGGTCATGCCCTTATTTTCAGGTGGCATATTCTTTCTGTTGATAGGTCCCTGTAGCCTACCTGAGGCTGATCCAAGTCACATGACACCTGGTTTTTTGACTTCAGAGAACACTCTTCTATGGTCTCTGCAACCTCCGAAAACCATACAAAAGCACACCCTATTTTCATGCATTTTTTGAAGCTCCAGAATCCATGCAAGAGCACGGTCCTCTCATGCGACTTTTGGAGGCCATGCGAGAGCACACCCCATTTTCACACAGTCCCCACAGTTTTCAAAAAGCACGCAAGAATGGGGAATGGTTTTGAGAATTTGGTTGTTGTCAGGGTTTAGTGTATGCTAATGTGTCAACCAAAATGTTGTAGCATGTCACCTTTGACATGCATGTCATAGATTTGCCATCACTACTCTAGATCTATCAGTTAACCAACCTATTTAATTTCTCTTTTAAAAAAGTAATTGTGGAAGCCCAAGTACTGGTCTCCTTCGCAAACAGGGATGGGATGGGCAAAGAGGGCCAGAACTAGCAAAGCAAAGAAAACCAACTGGAGGTATAAGATTGCTGGAAAGAAGCATCTCATTTCAGGTTGTTTCTCCATTGTTCACCCAGGCACTATACACTGTCTGCGCCCAGTACCCAGGCAGGGTTTTAAGGAAAACACCACTATATTTCCAGTCCTCAGCACCTTAAGTAATCCTTGGATTGCCTTAGCTGTAAGTGGACACAGAAATATAGGTTTAGACCCAAGGACTGTGTTAGAGAAACAGTGGATATCTGCATACCAGAGCAAGGAAACTGTGAATTTGCCCTATAAGTGAATATAATACCTGATAGGATTATTTGATTACTAGAAACAATAATACTGAATGTGCATTGGAATTATGCTCAGTGTACATGAATTGTTAGTCCGAGAGCTCAGAGCTAGACAGATTGGTAAAGCAATTCTTAAAGAAATAGTCTTTACTGTTTACTGTCGCTAGCTCTCATGATGGTAGAACTCAAAAGAACAAAGAATTCCAGTACTGTATAACAGTGTTGGCAAACATTTTCGGCACCGAGTGCCGAAATGGGAGCGCGCATGCACCTTTTCAGCACTGAGTTGCTAAACGAGAGTGCGCGCGGGCCGGAAACCGGAAAAGCAGATTATCTTCTGGTTTCCGGTGCACGCATGTGTGCCGGCCACCTGCTCTTCTGGTTTCTGGCACCCGCACGAGCTCCCATTTCGCCACTCAGTGCCGGCTCCGCCTGGCCTTTCGGGGGTCCTCATGCCTCCCTGCCCACCCCCCTGGTCCCCATCAGGGTGGCAGGACATCCCCACTGATGACCTGGTTCCGCAGCCCTGGACAGGGAGAGGAATGCCGCCTCCCTCCGCTGGAAAGCCAGAGCCCCTTCCTGGACTTGGAGGTAAGGGGCGTCGGCATTCCTGGGGCTCGGGTTGGGGGGCCAGCAGGCGGGAGAGCTTTGCCCAAACTCTGGCTAGGATGAAGTGCCCCCCCAGCCCGCCACCGAGAACAAGCCAGTGCAGCCCCCCCCCCAGTAACTTCCTGGCCGGCACGCCTCTTACCCCTCGGCGGCATCTCCATGCTGCGCTCTCCTACGGCACTCCTGGGGCAGCTCACCTCCCCGACAGTGGCTCCTCCTCCTTTTTCTCCTGGCTACTCCATCATTCCGGCCGGGAGCAGCAGCGCAAGAACCGCTGCCGCCCCCTCACAGCGGCAGAAGCAGCGGGCGGAGCGGGCGGCCACCCAGCCAGCAAACCAGCGGTGGGTTGCTCCCGGTTCGGCCCAGTTCTTAGAGCCGGTAGCGGCAGCAGCGGGAGGCTCCGCCCACCCACCCAGGATGCTTCTGCACATTTGCAGAAGCTTCTGCGCATGTGCAAAAGTGTCACGCATGCGCACGAACTAGTAGTAAAGGGTTTTAGAACCCCCCTACTGCAGCAAACCCTGCCCCGCTGCCCTGTGCACCCGAGCTGGCCAGGCGCTCCACACCACGGGCGTGTGTCAGTGCTGCGGGCTGGAGGGCTGGGGCCATGCCAGAAGCCCGCTCGGGCGGGGAAGGAGGGAAGCCTCAGCCCACCCGTCCTGGCTGGCAGCTGTGCTCCCCTTGCTCTTCTGGGTTCTGGCGTGCTGGCCACCATGCGTGCCAGAAACCAGAAGACCAGGTGGCTAGCGCGCATGAACGTGCAGGAAACCAGAAGATCATCTTCCCGGTGCACGCATGCACACCGGGTGGTTGCTCTTTCAGTTTTTGGTGCTCATGTGCTTGTGAAGACCAGCTGGCCGGCGTGGCGGAACCCAGAACAGCAGGGGGGCGACGGCTCCGTGTGCCCGGAGAGATAGCTCTGCATGCCACTTCCGGCACGTGTGCCATAGGTTCGCCATCACGGCTGTATAACCTAAGCAATATTTTTCAAACTTGGCAACTTTCAGAATTCCCCAACCAGAAAGCTGGATGTTGAAGTCCACATGTCTTAAAGTTGCTAGGTTTAAAATACAGTGACTTATAGAAAGTGATTTTTCACATATCTGATGTTAACCCCCAATCCATAAATATTTGTAATCTTTCTGACAGCATCTGTTTCTCCTTCAGAGATTCTATGAAAGTCAATTACATTGTATAATTGTTTTTGGATAGTTCAATCACTATCAGTGTCATTTGCCTTTCACATTTCAAGGGGGTTCACTTCCAAGTGGATTAGCTGAAGCCAAACACAGAACACAGTTTGCTCATATTTCAAATTATTAGCCAATAAAAATATTTTTAAAATGCTGGGACATTCCCAAAGAAACAATGAGGTTATTTAAAGTTTGAAGGTTTTCTGCAATGAGGCCTATTTTAGATATGCTCAGAATTGTGCCTTTTAAAGAATGTAATATTTATCTGGATACAGGTTTGGATTTCTGAATATAGAAATCTGCAGTTTGTTTCTTCTCATCAGAGAGGTAGGTGAGAACAGGAAGGCTGTATACAAATCTTTGGCAAGGAAGATTCTTAACCGCTTTTTGCATTACAATTTGGAAAAATGGAGAAACAGAGGAATTGCCTCTCCTCTAGCCTGCACCAGCACTTTTTTTTTTTTTTTTTTTTTTTTTTTTTTAGCTTCCCTTTTTATTTTTTGCAAGTGCTTTGCAATGATCAGAAGGTTTGAGGGGGAAAAAATCAATGCTAATTGAAGATCAACCTTTTCATCCACACTTGTGTACCATTTTGTGTATTATTGTGGTTATTACAGTCCTGATGAACACTTTTAACTTTTGAAACATTGTGTGTGGGATGTTTATTGTTGGAAACGATAAAAGAACAGTAAAAAGCTGTTGAAAAACATTTGGGGAAAAACTAAAAATCTGCAGAAAGGAATTGACAGCCATTCAATAAGCTGCAAGAAATCATCCACTTCGCTGGCAATCTTTTGTGGATCCCTATAGAAGGGAGACTGATCATAGAGGCAGATGCCAGATGAAGGCCCTCTTACTGAGACAATCAGATGTATTTTACAGAGCTAAACTTCAGCAACTGAACGCTAATGAAATCACACCAGCTCTACCCTACACCAAACAGGACAGCACTGCAACTTAGCTTTTCCTCAGTTGCATCCACATTGTCCTGTTCATTTTATCTGATAATGTTAATTGGTTCTGTAGAGCTCTGAGGTCATCATTCTTTGTGTGCTTTCTGATTAGCTAAGATCATTCAACAAAGCAGTGGAAAAACCCCTGCAAAACAGTAAATTGCAAAACACAGTAGATGGAACTAATGAGTTCAGGGAAAGAAAGGTTCAAAGGCAAACAGTTTATGCCTCCTCAACTGTGTTTCAAAGCATTTTCAAATTTGCCAGTTGACCCAAATGATATTCAATTTTCCACCCATAATATATATTCCGTTCATAAGGAATAAAATGGTTTTAGATGCAAAACTTTCCGAAGCATCAGTTTTTCAGTATACTTCTAAAACCTATAAGGTGATGATAAAGACAAAAAGGGCAGTGAAACCAAAATAGGAATTCTGCATTAAAGATTAGTACTGAGTTCCTCCTACTCAGCTAACAATGCCTAAGTTTGTGTCCTAATGTCATTGCACTATTGCCCCAAGCAATACAGCCAATCCTGCAGAGCTCAAAGTGAGGAAATATAAGCAATGTTATTCTAAGACAACTTAACAGAATCAGCCCAAGCTTGGAAATATATAGAAGGATGGATGTTAACGGGGCGCTGATGGCTTTACAAAATAGCTCTTGTTCTTTTGTCCTTTAGTTCTGTTCAAAGAACCTCTTTTAAATCCTATTACATTTCTCTGATTTCTCTAAAACATAACCCACTCTCATTATACTAATGTCACAAATTCCAATTATGATGCTCCCAATCCAAGAAAGAACTCTCTGAATTCAAAAGCAGCAATTATTCTGAAAACACCAAATGGCCAATAGTAAGAATGCAAATTCTCCATTGATTCCCAAATACTGGTGAATGAGGGTCAGATGTATTTTGGCTCTCACATTGTTTCCAATAGTTGCTGCATTTTCTTTTCACTTTGCATCTGGGAAAAAACCTGGAAGAAACCATAATTTATCAACCCTTGAGCTCTGCTAACAATGGGGAGGGGGGGGGAAGAGGAGAGAGAAAGGAAGGAAATTTTGCTGCTATGAGAGTAACGTAACTTGAGCCCACTCTGCTCAGTAAGGCACTAAATCAAATGACATCCAAATGATATCAAAGTCATGATGATTATAGTAATGAGGAGTGTTCAACAATCAGCACTCTCCATCCCTGCCCATTCCCAGAACCATGGCATTGTATCCTGGAATATGGCCATTTTAAATATCTTCCTGCAAAGGCTTCCACTCTTCAGGATCTTACTTGTCTCCTATTTATCTACCATTTTGCCACTAAAAAAAAAAACACAATTGCAGACCTTTATTTGGGCTTTATATTTTCTGTTGCTAAAAAAAATCCCTTTCTCTAGCTAGCAAAACCTGTCAGCTGCCATTATAATCATAGATGCGTTCAGCCATCACAGGCAAATGAGCCCTCATAGTCTCTTTTTCGGGCCAGCTGTACCCTTCACAATTCTTGCCAAAACTTTCTCTGGAATAGCTTATCCCACCTCCCCTTTCCATGTCAAAAATAAATAAATAAAAAAGAATAGAAAACCGGGAAACAATTTTCAGAAACATATGTTGATTTCCTACTTTACTTCTGGTCCTGCAAGTAAAAGGATGCTAAACACAGCAAGATTTACTGATAAATTATTTTTTCCTTGAAATACCAGAAAATTGAATAATTTAGTATCTTTTCTATGTCCTCTTATCACTTCTAGGTTTTGAAAAAGATGGATGGATGTTAAGATTTATTTCCTCAACCTGATGCCCCTGCATAGGTCAAATTACAGCTGCCATCAGCCCTAGTTGATATAGGCATTAACCATATAGAGGAGAAATGAACAAATCAGTTAATTTCCATTTCTTCAACAGCTCATTTCTTCAAGTAAATCTAGCCTGGTTTGTCAACTTTGCTATTTTTTAAAAAAAACTCACTAAAACATTTGCATTTATTTATGAGCACATAACCCACTATTTACATATAATGTTCTCTAATATAATGCACTTTTGTTCTTTATTTTCCTGAAGTGGTACGTTATTGTATAAGCTTTTCCTACATTTTCTTAAACTTACTTTTAATTGGCAAATTAAAATATTGCAATATTCAAAGAGCATCATTTTTTAAAATGATGACTAATAAGGATTTTGTGTATTATTCAAAAATGCAAAGTTAGATACATTCAAATTCAAATTGTTCTACAATCCTTCCCCTAGCATGGGCTAGAGATAATGGGTGTGGAAGATCAACACATCTGAAGTTCACTAATTAAAAAGTACCCAATACTATTTAGGGCTTTCATTTTTGGAAGGGCAAAACAGATTCACATTACCAACTTAATAAAAGCCAATTATTATTAGAAATGTATAGCTAATTCCAGCAACAGATAAAGGTGGTTAAACAAATCATATATCAATCACCTGCATAAATCAATTTGCCTGCATCCTGACACACTAGGTGCTGAGAAATCCCAGGAATAAGGAAGTCAAATCAGCCAATGTCTTTTACTAAATGTTACTTGATACTAATCAGAAAATGCAGCTTGGTGGCTTATACACATCTTTGTGTATAGACCAGGTTCTAACCTTCTTAATTTGCGGTCAAATTTGCTATTACAGAAATTAATTGACTTTCCAGTCTGCTAGTCCTGTAACTTTTATTTTGCCTGCTAACACTTATTGATATAAAGATATGCTTATATCTATAAGCTTATAGCAGTAGAGGCAGCCAATAAAGTACTGAAGAGTCAAGAAACTTAGAGATAAGTTATCATGAGCAAGTATAGAGAGAAGGAGAATGAAATGCAGGGCTGAAGCTTTCAATGGTGGCTCCATGATTTCTGGAGCATCTTGAAAGAGGGAGGGAAGGGTCACAGAGGGGTAATATAAAGCTGCATAAATTAAAAAGGTTCCTTAATTCAGCAGCAATCATTTAAATCAGATAGTAAAATGCAAAAAAGATGGTTCAGACCTTACAACACATCACTGTAATAGGATGAAGGATAGGAAGCCCTAAGGAGAATATTCTTCCTGCCCCAAATGTTAACACTGGTGTCTTGATCAAATGCAAGATGACAGGGCCCAAGGCAAGCCTGCTTGGGAAACTCAAACTGTAATGCCTATGGATGCTTACTGACTTTTTGGGGCCACAGAATGGCAAGGATGGACTGAGAGATGCAATAGAAAGAGATGGAAGAAGCATCATTACTGCGTGAAATTCTGCCACCTTGAATCTCAGCCATATCAAAGTTAACATGTCCCAGAATATCCATTTACGAACAGGACATTAGTAATTTATAATAGCTCTGTCAAGAAAAAAAACACCCACCACTCTTTCAATTAAGCCCAATTCAGTCCATTGTACTATTATGATCACTGACCAATATTGAAGTTAACAGAACCAACAGATTATACAAACAAGAACAGGCATGCTCACATGAGATTCAATCTCCCGCACTCTATCAAAGATGATGACTAATGAAGAAGAAAGTTCTTGTAAAGGGGCAAGGAAAGAGAGAAAAAGAGAGGAGGGGGGGAGAGGGAGAGGGAAGGAAGCAGTGGGAGGGAGGAAGAGTTGAGGTTCTTGTTCATGAGCCAGGCTCCCTTCTCATGGGCTCCACAATGGAGGAGGAATAGAGCAGTGGCGAAAAATGATTGAGGAGGGAGAGTAAAGGAAAGGAATGCTATTCAGAACTCCCTATTTAAGTTACTAACACTGAACACAGAACATAGAATCAGAGGGCTGAAAGGGACCTCAGAGGTCTTCTAGTACAACCCCCTGCTCAAGGCAGGAGACCTTATACCAGGGGTGTCAAACTCAAGGTCCATGGGCCTGCCAGCAAAAATGGAGCTCATGCGGCCCTCCCAAGCTTTGTTTTCGCTGGCAGAGGGTTGCAGGAGGCCGTCACAGCCGAAAATGGAGCTTGGGAGCCCGTTTTCACTGGCAGAGCGCTCGGGCCACCACAGGTGCCCCTGACATGAGTGACATCGATCTGGCCATGCCCACCCCAGCCACGCCCATCCCGCCCCCCCAAAGTCAAACACAACCCTGATGCGTCCCTCAATGAAATCAAGTTTGACATCCCTGCCTTATACCATCGCAGTCAAATCCAGGCTATTTTTCAAACCTCCAGTGATGAAGCACCCAGAACTCTGGGAGGCAAACTTTCCATTGATTAATTGTACTCCCTGTCAGAAAGTTTCTCCTTACTTCTAGGTTGGATCTCTCTTTCTCAAGCTTCCACCCATTACTTCTTCTCCTGCCCTCTGGTGCTTTGGAGAATAAGTCAATCCTCAATTCTCTGTTAAAGCCACTCAAGGGCTAGAAGACAGTTATTACATCCGCCTTAATCTTTCCCTTCAATAATCTAGTCTAGACATACCTAGCTCCCTCAACTGTTCATCATATGATTTAATCTCCAGGTCCTGTATCATCTTTGTTCCTCTTCTCTGAACACTTTCTCGTGTCTCAGCATCTTTTTTGTATCATGGTGACTAGAACAATATGCAGTATTCCAAGTGTGGCCTACAGTGTGCAGTATACAGGTAGTCTTCGACTTACAAGAGTTTGTTTAGTGATCATTCAAAGTTACAACAGCACTGAAAAAAGTGACTTGTGACAGGTTTTCACACTTACAACCATTGCAGCAACCCCATGGTCACCTGATCAAAATTCAGAGACTTGGCAACTGATTCGTATTTATGACGGCCACAGTGTCCCAGGGTCATGTGATCACCTTTTGTAACCTTCTGACATGCAAGCTCAATGAGGAAGCCAGATTCACTTAACAACTGTGTTACTAACTTAACAACTGCAGTGATTCACTTAAGAACTGTGGCATGAAAGGTTGTAAAATGAGGCAAAACTAAATTAACAAATGTCTCACTTAGCAACAGAAATTTTGGGCTCAATTGTGGTTGTAAGTAAAGGACTACTTATAAAGTGGTATTATCACTTCTTGTGATCTTGATAGTATCCCTCTGTTGATGCAGGCCAGGACTGTATTGGCTTTTTTGGCAAGTGCAGCACATTGCTGGCTCATGCTTAAACACGTATTCTATACTTATGCATTTGGTTTTTCCTGTCTAAGTGCAGGACTTTGCTTTTCTCACCATTGAAATACATCTTGTTGGATACAGCCCAATGCTCAGCTGTCAAGATCCTTCTAAATCTTGAGTCTATCTTCCAAAGTGCTAACAATTCCCCCCAGCTTGGTGTCACCTACATATTTGATGATTTCACCTTCTATCCTCTCATCTAGACCATTTATGAAGATGTTGAAGAGTACTGGACCCAAGACAGAGCCTAGAGGTATCCCATTACATGCTTTCCTCCATGTAGACGTAGTTTCATTAGGGGCTACACATCATATTTTATCAATTACATCAAAGATTTAGAAGGTAATCACATCTAACATCTTTATTATTTCATACCTAGTATATATTCTATTCAGATATTTTTATACAAACTGGCATAATATGAACTATTATGGCATAATATGATATAATATGAACTACTTTGCTCTCCTTCAGAATAACGGAATAACAGAGTTCGAAGGGACCTTGGAGGTCTTCTAGTCTAACCCCCTGCTCAAGCAGAAAACCCCGTAACCTTTTAGACAAATTGTTGTCCCACAACTTCACCCACAACTTCTGGAGGCATGTCCTCCCTCCCTCCCTCCCTCCCTCTCTCCCTCCCTCCCCAATGTATTCAAAACTGCTTACACAAGGGCTCTTAACAATTGCTGAGGTGTTTTTTCTCAATCAATTTGAAATGATTCTTGCTGTTATTACAAAATTCCAGGCACAGCATTTCTTTATCTTTCTTTGGTCTTTTTCCCTAATGAACGTTGGTGGCAACTAAGAAGTCTTCATGGGGCTGTTTTGATGTTTCCACCCTCATTCAAGCCTTTTCCCACAGTATACAAATTTCTGAATCCAAGCCTGCTGAATGTTTCGCCTCAGATATTTGTGTGTTGCTGTGCTGCAATATAAATATTGGCACTCACAGTTTGAACACTGGAAATAGAGAGCAATGATTTCATAATAAGATCCTTAGGGATCCTCTTACCTAATATAACCAGATCCTTTGCAAACAGAAACATGGAACGCTTTCCCTGTAATATCAGTTCCTTAAGTAAATGTTAAGAAATTACAGTACTCTGTAACACATTTTGGTTAGATTTTGTTCCCTTGTGAGCTGCACCAGTTGCTAGTTTGCTCCAAAGTGCAACTCAAGGTGCTTGCTGTTAGCTGTAAAGCCTTTCATAGCGTACGGCCTCACTCCATTTATTCTCAGAGTTTGTACTATAATCCTCCGTAATCCCTACATATCCTCAGATCAGTTGTGACAGCAACAAGGGAATTCATTATTATTTCCCCCCCGCTATTTAGACCTGGCAATTTTTGCTTGAGGGATTGCCTATCTCCCATACCACATGCCTGGCCAATTCAGTGCTGCCTGGTTGATGAGCTCTGGGCTCCTTTGATTACACAATGTCATCTTTGGGACCTTGGAAGTGCATCTTTTCTATATCAGCACCTGTCCTTTGGAACAAGGCACCCCCTGATATTCCAATGGCCCCACTCTCTAGTTGTTTAGAAGAGTCTTAAAGAACTGTCTCTTCACTGAGGTGAGAGGTCTTTGGTGTTCTCTGAGCTTGGTTGTTTTCTTGCAGACATTTTATTCCCCAAACTAGGAAACATAATCAGTGCTAATCAGACTAGTTTTGGTAATGAAATGTTTGCAAGAAAACAACCAAGCTCAGAGAGCACCAAGGACCCCTTATTTCAACTCTGAGCTACAGATATTCTCCTTTATTGGCTTCACTGAGGCCTTTGACGAGGGAGAAGGAGACTGCTCACTTCATTGCATTTTTTTCTTGATATTTGATATTTTATTGATTTTACTGTAATTTCTCTGTTTGATTCTTGTAAATCACCCAGTCATTGAGAGTCAAGTGGCATACAAGCGTCATAAATTATATTATTATTATTATTATTATTATTATTATTATTATTATTATTATTATTA
>QLTV01002471.1:379241-409322 GCA_003457575.1 Thermophis baileyi
CCAACCGGGCTTCTCCTTCCCTCCTACCCTTTCCCCTTCCCCCTGCTCCCTTCTCCCCACTCAATCCTACTTCGGGACAGAGAAGCGCGTGCTGGAAATGCGTGTTGGGGCTACATCGGAGTGCGTCTTCTGACCCTCCGGCGCTCGCCTGCAACTCTCTGCGCTCCTCCAGGCCTGGCTTGCTGGGGGGGGGGAAGCAGCCCTGATGCCTCTGCTCCCCCCCCATGGCCCCAGCCATCGCTGCCCGGGGAAGGAACAGGAAACAGAAAGCAGCGTGTTTCAAAGGCAGCGAACAGCGTCCTGCTGTGAGAGCCAGGCCAGGCCTCTCTGCCGTCTAACTCGCCAATGGGGTCGCTTCTGCCGGGCCATCTCCCCCCCCACTGGGCTGTTGGGCTCGGTGCTCAGCGGGGGAGGGGAGCGCTTCCCCACGCTACCCCCTTTCTCTTGGCCCCGCCGACAAGGGAGGAGGAAGGCCAGGCTTGGGGGATGGCCCCCACCCCGCAAGATCCGCCCTGCCATTCTCTCCCAGCCCTCTTTGCTGGAGGCAATAGCAAATGTACCACAATGAAGGCGGAATGCTGTTGCTGCGCAAAGGCAAGTAGAGGGGCGCTTCACTCCTGCACTAAGGCTCCGGCCATGCCACTGCCGTGACAGGATGATGGCTCTTTCATCCCTCTGCCGTGACAGGGTGACAGGGAGCCGCAGCAGAGGGCCCAAAGAGCCACATGCAGCTCCGGAGCCACAGGTTGCAGACCCCTGGACTAGACATACCCAGTTCCAGCAACCGTTCTTTATATGTTTTAGCCTCCAGTCCTCTAATCATCTTTGTTGCTCTTCTCTGCATTCTTTCTAGAGTCTCAACATCTTTTTTACTCGTGGCAACTAAAACTGAATGCAGTTGTAATTTGTTGTAGTTGTTATTATTATTTCCAATAGCATGAAATCACAACTACCAGTTCTTAGCTGGTGTTTGTCTTCATTCGCATTGTGTTCTTCCCAAGGACATAGGGTGTCATATATTGGTATAGTATATGTGCAGCTCCAAACAATATGATCTTTTTGTAATTGGCAGATGGGAATTTTATCAGTGTGCAGATTTACTAAGTGCTGTTTAAGATTTTTTTTGATATGGCACAGTACTGATAACAACAGGAACTACCACAGCCAGTTTATGCCATAATCTTTCAAGTTTGATTTTCAGATCCTGATATTTACTGATATTCTCCAGTTCTTTGTCTACTATTATCACATCAATTATCCACATTCACAACTTCTACAATTGCTTCCATCAACTATCATATAATCTAATATTGAGCTCTTGCAATCTTTTTGATAGCAGCTAATGAAAAAGGTTAGAAAAAGAGAGAACGGGTGATTTTAGTATTGTATGCTGCACTGTGCTGCCCTCTCTAGACTTAGTATAGATACTGGAAGACTAGAAATATGGATAACTTGCTTCTTCCAATGCAGCTAGATTACTGTAATTGATTAGGTTATGTTGCTGTCCAAATACACTTGTAATAAATGTCTCTTTCGGACATATTATCATTTATGGTGGACATGCGCAGCAGCGAAAAAATACTGGACTAAAATAAGAAAATGGCTGGAGGAAATAACAGAACACCAAATAGATTGAAAACCGTAACTATTCCTACTGGGTATAATCACAAGAAAATACGGAAATAAAACAATATTTAATATTACATATCATAACCGCAGCTAGAATCACATACGCACAAAATTGGAAAAATAACACTATACCAACAGACGAAAATGTGATAAGAAAGGTTTTGGAGTGTGCGGAAATGGATAAATTGACGAAAGAAATGAAAAATAAAGATGAAACGGAGTACTATTTAGTATGGAAAAGTGGTATAAATGGTTAGAAAATAGGAACAATAAACAAGAAAATACTTAATAGATGGAAATTAGGAATTAATAGTATGATGGTATAAAGATATAGAACATTTGTAAAATAGTATATGAAAGTATGTATAAGGTGTATAGGACAAAGAGAACCATATGTATAGATATGTTAATATGATGGGGGAAGAAGAAAAACTGTGAATGTATACCGATATGCAAATGTTGTAAAAAGGAAACTTTTTTATTTCTTAAAAACAATAAAAAATATTAAAAATAAATAAATGTCTCTTTCTCTGTGTATCTCTCCCTCTCTCTCTCTGCTTTCTCTCGCACTCATTTACACACACACACACAAACACATACAAACAAATACACTGCATACAGATGCAAATGAAATATTGTTTTTAAGTAAGGGAAATTTATTTACATAAAATGATATGATTCAATAGTAATCACGTTATGTATGAATGAAATAATTATTAATGGCCAGCTACCAGTAATCACAAAATAAACAAAATATTTCTAAAGAGGAAAGTTTGGATATTCTGCTGAGTTTCTGCCTTTCTGGGTATTAACATGTTTGCATAAATTTGATTTTATTTATTACAGAAGAACCCTATTCCTCCTTTCAATACATGCATGGAGAAATCCAGGAACTGAGTACAGAGAATGTCTCACCCAGACAAAGTTTGAGAAGAGAACTAATTTAAGCCCACCTCCCCCTTAAAAAAAAACTCCTGATAGTTCCAAAAAAGCAAATCGAGCTTATACACCAAATTCAAAACAGTTTGTCTTAAAATAAACCCCTTATAAAATTATACACATTTAAGAAATTTAGCTTTATTTCAAGAGACAAAAAACCATGGGCTATATCTATGTAGACTATATCTGACGACATTGTTTTTACACCACTTTTTAGGCAAAATATACAGACATTAGCAAACCTTTGATCAATGCTTGAAAACAAGGGGTAATTTTGCAATTACACAGTCTTGCACACAAGGAAAGTTTTAATAAGAAATTTCGTTTATAAACCAGTGAAACCAAATTTTCAACTAGAAAAAGTTTACCGGAAAAAGAGAAATAAAAGGAAAACAAGGGAAGGCAATAATCACACCCAAATTTCAAATAAAATCATATTTATTGATTGATTGATTGATTGATTGATTGTATTTCTATGCCGCCCAACTCCCAAAGGACTCTGGGCAGCTTACAACAAGGTATAGAAAATAATATAAACTGTTTACCTAAAATAGTTCCTTTGTTATTTACCACTTCTTTGCACAATACCTCTTCAGCTTTGACAGAATTCATGGCAGAGAATATGGTTGGAAAGAGATCATATGGGCCTACATTTTTCCCCTCTTTCTTTTGAAAACCAGTTTCATAGAATGTGGAAAATAACTGAAAGCCAGCTTCTTTGCTTGGCTTACTCAAGGAAAATGCTCCTTCTGATGTCCTGAGATAATTATCTAGGACTGTGATGGCGAACCTATGGCACGTGTGCCAGAGGTGGCACGCAGAGCCCTCTCTGTAGGCATGCGTGTCATCGCCAGCTGCTCTTCTGGTTTCCGACACACACATGCGCGCTGGCCACCTGGTCTTCACGTGCACCGGAGTGCCAGAAACCCGAAGACCACCTGGCTGGTGCGCATGTGCGTGCCAGCTGCCTGGTCTTTGGGTTTCTGGCCCGCGCATGTGTGCCAGCCAGCTGGTCTTTGGGTTTCCGGCGCTCCGGCGCGTGCACGTTCCAGTTTGGGCACTCAGTGCCGAAAAGGTTCACTATCACTGATCTAGGAGCTCCACCAATGGACTAACTTTAATGCCCCTGGTTGGAATGATAAGCTCTGCCTAGTTATGTCTTTGTAGTATAGGATGTCCTTTACTTTCGACCATAACTGAGACCATTTTTAAGCAAGGTGGTTGTTAAGTGAGTCATGTCATACCCCCATCGGAGCCTGAATCTGCGGAGGAGGACGAGCTGTAGCCAATAGAGATCGAGGGGGCAGCTTTGTTGGCTTCGGAGGAATGTGGGGAGGAGCAGGCTGAGGCAGCCCAAGGCCCCTCAGGATTGGGACAGCTTGTTAGCAGGGAGGAACGGGGGCAGGATGACCAAGAGAGGGCAAGCAGTGGACATGAGGAGCGACTGAGCTCAGGCAATGAGCAAGGGCCTCCCCCTCTTGTTCCCCGAGCACGGAGAGTGGACAGAAGGTGGGAACAGCACAGGCCAACCCGATGACTCGGGAGGAGAGCACCCCGCCACTCTTCACAAGGCACACTTGGGGACTGAGATTTAAGGAGATGCTGTGGGGAGGGGTGTTATGTATTGACAGTTAAAATGGATCCACTCAGGTCCAGCGTTTGAGTGGGAAGAATGCTCAAATGCTATTGGTCAAGGCGTCTGACAGCTCCCTATAAAAGGGCAGGCTGTCAGACAGAAGGTTGCTGGTTGTACATATAGTTGTCTAATAAACACTGTTCAAAAAGTTGGTCTCCAGGGTCGTTATTCCCACAACTTAACAGTGGCGACGAAGGCTTTGGGAGCTGGAGAACGAAGATGAGAGAACTGAAGGCACAACAACCCAGCCGGGCGGAACAACGGAAGAAACCTCCGAGCATGCCTAAACATGTCTGCGTTTCATCCGCCAGCGCTATTCAATCCAGCAAAGGAAAAGTGGGAGACGTATATGACGCGTTTTGACTGCTTTTTAGAAGCAAACAACCTTTTTAGAAGCAAATGGTCTGGCAGATAATCGAAAAAGAGCTTTTTTTCTAAGTCACTGTGGCCACGATATGTTTGACACAGTGGAGGCATTGTCAGACCCAACTCCAGTACAGCTGGTACCGTGGCAGGTATTGCAAGCGACGCTCAAGACCCACTACGCTCCCATGCCGTCTAAAATCGTTAGACGATATGAATTTCGGCAACGGATCCAGCATGAAGGCGAATCAATAAACCAATACATTGCTGCCCTTCATAAAGCTGCAGGTCATTGCGAGTTCAGAGATCTGAACGACATCCTACTGGACCAACTGATCTGCGGCGTCCGGGACATCCGACTTCAACACAGACTTTTGGCCAGAACCAATCTGACATTGGCTGTGGCATTGGACGAAGCCCGGGCTGCTGAATCGTCCACCAAGGCTGCCGAATCTCTACACAAATTCACTGCCGTCACAACACAGACTAAACCCCCAGCCACGGTGCACAAAGGCACCTATGAGGACTCTGACAGCAGCGAGGACAAAGTCTGCCACACTGAAAGGCAGCAACCTTCTGATCGAGGGGACAAAAGGTTAGACTGCTCTAGCTGCGGTGGTCAATACCACAGATTTTCCTGCTGTTTCTGTGACACTGTTTGTAAACAGTGTGACAGGAAAGGACACATGGCAAAAGTTTGCCGAGCCGTTCTGCCCGCAACACGAGCGCCTGTTCCAGACGTCGCACGCAGTGAAGCGCCAAGAGAAAAAAGGTGGGAATTTTGGAAACCGCACTGGGAAGCCGCCGCTGTTGGGGCGCCAGACACCAACCAAACCTGCATTGACCGTGCCAGCACCTCTTGCAAAAAGAAGCTGAAAGTGACGGTGACCATCGAGGGGGCTCCTTGTGAGATGGAGGTGGACACCGGCTCAGCAGTGACAATCATCTCCTGGCATGCACTGAAGCACGCCATTCCTGACATTTGTCAGCGCCGTCTGGAGCCACAGCGTTTAAGACTCTGCAACTATCAGGGAAATCGGATTCCCGTCATCGGTTACGGAGAGTTCCGAGTGAAGTTCAATGACTTCGAGGGGTTCTTACAGCTAACGGTGGTCGGCGGAAACCTTCCTAGCCTCCTGGGCTTGGATTGGTTTGATGCCCTCAGGTTGGGGAAAACCGGCATCAATGCCATCACCAGCTCCGGCTTTGACGACATATTCCGAGAGTTCCAGGACGTGTTTAGCCAGGACCTGGGCAAGTATGTGGGCATCCCCATCTCCTTCAATTTGGACCCTAACGTTGCCCCCATCCGACTGAAGCCTCGGCGGGTCCCTTTAGCCCTCAAACCAAAAATTGATCTCGAACTAGATAAACTGATTCGGCAAGAAATATTGGAGCCGGTCGATCACGCAGTGGGAGACCCAAATTGTGACACCCATTAAAGGGGACAGCACCGTGAGAATCTGCGCTGACTATAAGTGCACCCTCAATAAGGCTCTGCAGCAGAGCGCCTATCCGGTGCCAATCGTTCATCACCTCTTGCATTCTCTCGGCCCAGGCAATATTTTTTGCTAAGCTTGACTTGGTGCAGGCGTACCAGCAGCTGCCAGTAGATGGCGCTACTACTGAGGCGCAGTCCATAGTAACTCATAGGGGGGCGTTCAAGTGTCACAGGCTGCAGTTTGGTGTCAGCATTGCCCCGGGAGTGTTCCAGAATGTAATGGAACGTCTATTGCAGAACCTTCCCGGGGTACTGCTATACTTTGACGACGTCCTGATCTCAGCCTGTGACGAGGAACAGCTCCGATCCAGAATTAGACTGGTCCTGTCGAAATTGCACGCTGCAGGGCTTAAGGCGAAACGCAGCAAATGCCAAATGGGAGTCAGAGAAGTGGAATTCCTGGGTTACCGAATTGACGGAAAGGGAATCCACCCAACCGAGAGCAAACTCCGGGCTATTCACGAGGCGCCAACGCCAAAGAATCAGGGTGACCTTCAGGCTTTCCTGGGTCTCCTAAACTTTTATAGCCTATTCCTACAAGACAAGGCGACTGTTGCTGACCCGTTGCACAAACTACTGGCTAAGAAGACTCCCTGGGTATGGGGGCCGAAGGAAGCCACGGCATTTTGGGTTGTTAAAAAACTGTTGACGGCTGACAGTTTCCTAATCCAGTACAATGCCACTCTGCCCTTAGTACTGGTCTGCGACACCTCCCCATTTGGCGTGGGGGCAGTTCTGAGCCACAGACTCCCAAATGGGACAGAGGCCCCGGTAGCCTATTATTCCAGGACCCTGTCCAGTGCTGAAAGGAACTACAGCCAGCTGGACAGGGAAGCGTTGGCTGTGGTTGCCAGGGTCAAGCGGTTCCACGAGTACCTTTTTGGATTTTGAACTGGTGACTGATCACAAGCCGTTATTGGGTTTACTGGCTGGGGACTGTCCCACCCCGGCTGCTATGTCTCCAAGATTTACCCGCTGGGCCATTTTTCTGTCAGCTTACTCCTATAAACTTTTGCACCGGCCCGGCAAGAACATGGGAAACGCCGATGCCCTCAGCAGGTGCCCTCTGCCCGACCTGCTGGTGGACATTTCCCTGGCAGCCCCGGTGTTGCTCATTGATATTTCGGACTCGGGACTTGTCACGTCTGCTGAGGTGGCAAAACATACAGCCAGGGACCCCTGATTCAAAACCATTTTGAACTGGGTGTGGAGGGGATGGCCTAAGGACCCAGTGGGAGCCATGTTTACGCCATTCCTGCTCAAGCAACATGAACTATCAGAACAAGGGGGCTGCCTATTATGGGGAGATCGAGTTGTAATTCTGGCCAGCCTGCGTGCTGGTATTCTTAGGACTTTGCATGTGGACCATCCGAGGATTGTCCGGATGAAAGCCCTCGCTAGAAGCTATGTGTGGTGGTCGAATATGGACTTAGAAATTCAGGAGTGGGTAGCCAAGTGCAAGCTGTGCCAAGAGTCATGGCCAGCTACCCCAAGGGCCCCGGTTCAAGAATGGGAAAAGCCCAAAGCTCCATGGTCTAGACTACACATAGACTTTGCAGGCCCATTCCATGGCCAAACATTCATGGTACTAGTAGACGCTTATTCAAAATGGGTGGAAATATTCTTAATGGGCTCCACAATGACCGAGGCCGTAATGAGGGTCCTAAGATGGTTGTTTGCCACCCATGGCCTACCTGATGTGATTGTGTCTGATAACGGCCCACAGTTTATGGCCACCCAGTTTGAGGGATTTCTGGCGGAATTAGGGATTCGCCATGCCCTCTCAGCGCCATTCCATCCGGCAACAAATGGCCTCGTAGAGAGAGCCATGCGCGCCACTAAGGAAGCCCTAGGGAGGTTAGGCCCAGGGGATTGGCAAGCTAGAGTAGACACATTCCTCCTCAGCCAACACATAACTCCTTGCGCAGCCACCGACCGCAGCCCAGCCGAGCTATTAATGGGCCGAAGGCTACAGTCAGTCCTGGACCGGCTGCACCCAAATTACACGCCCCAGAAAAACAGCGAAACAGCACAACGCACCAATAGCATCGGGGACCTGGTCTTTGCAAGAAATTACACCAAAGGGTCCCTATGGCTACCTGGAAAAATAGAGCAAGTCACAGGTCCCAAATCATACATAATTAGGCTAGACAATGGGAGACAATGGAAGAGACACATAGACCAAATTCGAAGCCGAATAGTTGAAACTATGCAATCACCAGAAACTGAACAAAATTATACTCCTTCCTCAGCTAACTCAAGCCCGATGGAGCCGGAAGACACTGTTCAAGGAGTCGGTCTCCAGGGTCGTTATTCCCACAACTTAACAAGGGGCATTTGTTGGGAACAAATGCTGAATTGGTAGTGTTTGGTGTGCCGGTACAGACATTTGGAGTTTGCAGAATTGCTTGCTTCTTCCTTACTTCATGGACTCAGTGCCTTGTTCCTGACTTTGTGGACTCAGTACCTTGTAAAAATTATTTCTTCATCAGTGTTATAACTGTGAATTGTGACTGTACAAGTCAGTTGCTAAATGAGGACTACCCATATTACCAAATCTCTATCTAGTGATGCTTCATTAACTGTTATTGAGAAAAGCATGCTAGATGCTATGTCTTGGCCAGCTAAGGCCCAATAGATATTTAGATTAAGCTTCTGGTGTTTCTCAGGCGAAGAATATTTGAAATCCGTATCTAGAATAATTATCTTATTACTTATATCATACTCTCATATACATACTAGCAGCAGAAAGTAACAAAGAAAGCAACCTCCCTGTTGTTATAAGCAGCTCATTGCATTTGGACGCAGAAAGGAAAAGATAAAGAAGATGAGGATCATCAATGTACATCCAGTTAAGTCTAAGTTAGTTTCATGTATGGTTGGATAGATCACTCTATGTTTCTTTTTACATCATTTTATCCTATCCTATTTCCGCATTAATCTGAAAACTTTTAAAATCTACATATTTATTTAGGTATGTATCTGTGAACATATATGAAATCTGAATATACAGTTCCAAATATATCTTACCTCATGCTATGTATTTATATAAGTTTTATTATAAAATATTTGAAGGCATTTGTGTATGTGTGTGTATATATGCATCTTTGCTGAGAGAACTACACTAGAAAATTCTGAGATGTCAGAATGCTTACATATAATTGCATTCCAATCTGCATATTCATTAGATGAATGCAAATCAAATCAGTTCCTTGTAAAATTTGCTTGGATGACTCAAGGATCCCTTTCAAGTAGGGCATGAAAACTAAAACTTCACTAAAATTGTTAGTTTTTGAGACATACTTGAAGGAAATCATAGAAAGGGATCATCAATAGAACGCATGGGAATTCTGGGACTTGTAGTTCAAACGGCTGGAGTCTGAGGGAAAATAACACAGTGATGAACTAGTTTCAATAATTAAGGGCAGCAAAAAAGAAAGAACAGAATCTTTAAATGTTATAAGCAGCCAGGAGTCACCCATGTGTGAGTTGGGTGGCAATATAAATTTGCTTAATAAATATTAAATCTGGAAAGCATGTGACTAAGCCATAGAAAAACATAGGGTGCTCTTGAGCTTGTGGAAGGGAGCTAAAGGAATATAGACACCCTACATTTCAGACTCTCTTTCACATTTCTGAGAAGCCTCATATATAAACTGAGCCTTACCTGGACTTGACAGGACTTTGCCTTTGTTAAGATGTTTGAGGCGTTTCTGATGAGACTTCCCTTTGAAATGGATCTGGGCCTGGACAGCAGAATTGAGCTGGATATTACACACTTCACAGAGAGTGAATGATGGGTGCTTTTTCTCTCTCTTTGTACGCTGCTCTGGGGGACTTCCTATGCACGAGTTCTCTGCCAGGCTTCCACAAATACCACTCCCAGGGGAGTGGAAGGGGGTCAAGGGACGCTTCATCCCTACAGCAGAAAAAAAAATACATAATGAAAACTGAGGGAGGCAAAGGTCATTGTTCCAGCTTTAACATCCTTGGGTACCAGTAACCTAAGAACAAACCCCCAATAAATACACATAAGCAGCCTCTAGATGGAGTAAACCGCCTGTATTTTGTTCACACTATAGCTTAATTCAAGTATAACTGCTAGCAGAGTGTGCACCACAAGAATTACAGCCCCTTTATTTCACCCATGTTATGGTTCTGTTTCTGCTTCAAGAAAGAATTTCAATGCTACCAAGACAGAACTACTTTTCATGGATAGGATCAATCATTGGAGGGTAACTTTTCTACAGATCCTCCCCATGGCCACTTTTAAATGATGTCTAGCACAACCAACCAATGAATATTTTTAATTTAATCACTGACAAGCAAATAAAAAAAGAACATCACAATTAATTAGGATAAAAAAGAAGAAAACAAACATTATTCTAAAGAATCTAGGAAAGCTTAGAAAGATACTACAGAGTACTGTACAAACTACTCAGTATTTAGCTATGGGCAAACAAGTAAAAGACTGATCTGATAATCACAACTTAATATAAAACAAATTAAAAATGACCAGGATATTTAGTAAGGAATGGAGACAATAATTCTTGGTGAGTGTCTGCATAAAGGGGACATGTAAAATAACTGATTTCAATTATCCCTCTAGCACACGGAACGCAGTCTTTGTTCAAAGGGGATTACAGGTAACCCTCAACATATAACGATTCATTTAGCAACCATTCAAAATTACCATGGCATTGAAAAAAAAGTGATTTTTGGCCAGTCTTCATACTTATAACCATCACAGTGTCCCCAGGGTCTTGTGATCAAACTTTGGGCTCTTGGCAACCAGGGTGTATTTCTGAGGGTTGCAGCATCCCCCACATGATCACCATTTGTAACCTTCCCAGGGGGCAAGTCAATGCAGGAAGCCTGATTCTCTTAAACAACCGTGTGATTTACTCACAACCTGGGCAAAAAAAGGTAGTAAAATTGGCCCCGATTCACTTAACAACGGCATTGCTTAGTGACAAACTTTTTGGTTCCAGTTGCGGTTGTAGGTCAAGGAGTACCTGTACAACAATTCCCAGATTCACCAATTGGATGTGAAGCTCAATTCTGTTGTGGGTGCTGGAATAGCTTTCACAGTCTACTATGGCTTACATGTTTCTTTTACTGTGTCTTTGTTGGCTGACTGTGTGCCTGATTTTGTAAATTATGAAACAGGAGGATTCTTTTTTACCTCAGAAGGGGCAAAATTCCCCACGTTTGTCACTTCAAGTTTTTCTCTCTCAGTGCAATTCCAGTATAAGGGAGCAAGATAGGAAGATTCAGCTCTTTTCCCCTGCAGTTATGCAGATCTTTTTGATATTCAAATAGGACACCATCTTTCACATATTAGAAAGCAGCCACTTAAACTCAGTACTTGGCTGCTACTCTCATACAGTTGTTAACATTCACAGATGTCTAGAAATCCGGCTGAAATCAGGGAATATGTTTTCCATAAGCATTATAAATCCACATAATCTTACACCCTAGAAATATGCCTATTTGCCACAGAGCATCCAAGGACTGTCATATCATGATGCCACAGAAGAGAAAAGGACATATCCTAAACTTTTGAGAAGAAACCATGCAAAATGTTAAAACAAGCCAACATTTCTACTCTAATAAAAATGAATGAATAAAAAAATAATATGAGATTTAACTCAGAACCAGTTAAAATGCCCTTGAAGAGGTTAGGTTTGTTATCTAGGGTACATCAGTTTTCTCTTACAACTTGCCAAGGTCTCAAATGACCTCTGACCCAGACATGATATGAAGTGCTACTAAGCTTCCAGTCCATAGCTTACATTAACTGTTTTCCTGCAGGTGACTGGGTTATTTTTAATACTGGCAGAAATTAAAATTGGAAAGTTATCTGGACATAATGCTTCCAAAAGACCAGTGCTCTCTAAAAAAAGGATATGTAGTCACTCATATTAGCTAAGCTTACCATCAGAGCTCCTGTTAGAGTTTTAAATAAACATGCTATATTATGCATCCACTCCTCTCATTCACTTAATCTCTTTGGTGCCCATTAGTCCGTCCTAGAAGACATGACAATTTCACAATCTGCCTTTCTTCCCAAACAGAATATTGAACCCATGGGGAGAGTGTTTACTGAGATGCTGGTTACCATCATGGAGCGACTTACCTTGCATAAGATTCACAGAATTCTCTGATGGCAGTGGGAGTGTTTTGCTCACAACGTGATTTTGGACAAGAAGAACTTTCTCTCTTGAGATCTAGGTGGTTTTAAATAGCCCTCTCACTGTGGCTACTGGAAATTATACACTGGACTTCCCTTACCTGAAGTTCTTGTCCTATACTGGATTATATATTTCATTCCCAAATATCTACTGGTCATGCTAGCAGAGAATTATGGTAGATATTTTCCAATACTTGGAGTATACATTACATTACATTATATTACATCCATATCCATTACATTACATTCCAAGAATACCAACTTTGGAAATTCCTACACATATTAATCCAATTCAGCAGTCTAGAATGCAATACCTAATGGAAGACCTATAAATACAAGTGTATCTCTTGCTTGCTCATTTTCCCCCTTTCTTCTATTTCCATCGGAGTCAATGAAAATTGCCATGGGGCAATTATATGCGGTTAATATTGGCTTAACCAAGTCAGTTGAAGACCTGATAGCTGAATTCATACAATCTTCTAAGCTTGGTTAATTTTCACCTTGGTGTTGTTTTTTAATGTTTTTGTATGAGCCCAGATTATTCAATCAGTCTATTATTTAATACAGAATTAAGTTACAATAATTTAAGTGTCTTGTGTAAACTTAGTCCTTATTCATTATAAACAATATGCTGCCTTGAAATTGTTTCCGGCATCGGTCATCTTTCAGAAATTTATGAAGTTAAAATCCAACCTTGCCTATACAACCATAGACAGACCTGCAGAAAAATTCAAACATAAATTAAATAAAATTTAATAAGACAATGTCACCAAAACTAACAAATCCATTTTTTAAATGGGCTACTGAGACCAAAGCCCTGTCCCAGATGTTTTACCATGTTTACTCAAGAATTAAAGGATGTCATTCTGTAGATATTTGCTTATTAATATTTGATCATCCATTTACAGTACAACATTCAAATATAAAAACTTGGGGCAGTTATGGATGTTCTAAGCAGTTTTTTTTCTTTCATTCCTAAATCAAGCAGGCAAACATTTCTGTCCTGTGACCTTAAATGCCTTGGGCATGAAAAGAAAAATACAAAAAGAGAAAGAGAGAGGGTGATTTTCCAAGGAAACCTGTTAAAAGTTGAGGGAGGGGGGCAGGTAGGTAGCAGCACAGGGACATTGAATGATGGATGATGGATAGCAAGACATCCTTGACAGATGTCTAAATCTCTTCAAAGTGTCAGAAATCATATACAGATGACCTTCAAAAAGCACTTTAATATTTTACAAGCACCTGGTTTTCAATCTAGGCTAGGGGTGTCAAACTCAAGGTCCGGGGCTCGGATCAGGCCCACGGGGTACTTAGATCTAGCCCGCGGGCCACCCTGGAAACAGTGAAGGACCGGCCCGCGGTGCTTCTGCCAGCAAAAATGGGCTCCAGAGCTGAATTTTCGGCTGCCACGGCCTCTTGCAACCCTCTGCCAGTGAAAACAGAGCTCGGGAGCCCGTTTTTGCTGGCAGAGCGCTTGGGCCACCACAGGCACCCCTGATAAGAGTGACGTCGAGCTGGCCACGCCTATCCTGGCCACACCCACCACGCCCCCCTGAGGTCAAACACAACCCTGATACGGCCCTCAATGAAATCGAGTTTGACACCCCTGATCTAGGCAAACATGTAGGTGCAACTCCTCGTCAGTAATGCATCAGCATAAATATAATACCAAACACAAGTATTCACCCTGAACCTTTAATGGCCATTCCCATGAACTGTATAAGAAAAAGGGCTCCCTTTCATTCCACGATCCAGGAATTTAAATATGTTTGGGCAAGTCTTCAACTTAATAATTAAGGTGAAAAAGATTCCATTTAAAAACAAAATTGGAATTTTGACTACTTTCCCACTTATCAACCTGCCCTGCAATTGCAGAACCTAGTTACTATTTGGATGCATTCTTCTCTATCTCAGGGGTCCAAAACTTGGCAACTTTAAGACTTGTGGACTTTAACTCCCAGAATTCTGGGAGTTGAAATCCAAAAGTCTTAAAGTTGCCAAGTTTGGGGACCCCTGATTCTAAGCAATAACCATGATTGATCTTGCTTGCTTTTCAGAATCTACCATCTTAGCATCTTAGAATTTAAGCTTCATGCAGCTACCTAGTTGCACAAATAATAAACTTTTCATCCCAAGGGATTGCCATTATGTCCAGCAGAGATATTATTTATTTTTGGCCAATGGTAGTTTTCCTCTCTATGCTACCTTCATATTTCCAGTCCTAACAGGCTATTTGTAGAAGCGGGCAAACAGCCCTGCTAAACTGAAAGTGGTATTTGCAAAGAAGCGTTAGCATAAGCATTGAAGACAAGAAGACAGCTATGCTGGCTGGAGAATTCTGGGAGTTGAAGTCCACAAGTCTTAAAGTTGCCAAGTTTGAAGACCTCTGCCATCTGCTTCCTAGGCAGTAATAACGTTCATTATTATCTCTTGCTCCTCTCATCACTTCTCAAAACTGGACACTTACGAGCAACTACAAGGAATCTTTTTGTCCCTTTAGACAAGCATATTAGAACAGCTACCGTATTATTATTAAATGTTTTAATAGGCACATCTAAAAATTGTAATCGCTTATCCTAGTATTAAAACAAATAGAAATCCAATCCAAATCCATCTGACAAGAATTAACTAAACAGCTATTTTGCATAGCTGATATATATTATTCCTGCTATTCTTAAAACATAGAAGCAAATGTGGATTTTTATGCAGTCCTAAAAACATCATCAGATACAAATGGAGACAATAGAAACAACCTTTGAGAAAGTCAAAAGTTTGCAAAAGTACCACCCCTCTCCCCACCAAACCCTAGAAACAAAAGCAAAACCTTTTAGTTAAGTCAATACAGCACAAAAAAGCTCATGGCAATCCAGTTAAGGCAATCCACACTCCTGAGGCCCATAATGCTGACAACAGAATAGAAAACTAGAAAACTAGATGGAGTATCTTGGCTGAGTGTAACACTGAAGAGGAGTCATCCATACGTCAACAATTTATTTCAGGCTCCACTAGTATGTATGAACATCTAGGAATGTCTGTCATGTGAAAAAGTGATAAACTGATTAGTGTGTCATCGCTCACTCACTTTTTTAAAAAAAACTTTTGAACAATTACAAATAATTCCCCCAAGCATTAAGCCTGGAAAGGGAATTTGTGAATTCATGCATCAGTCTCGACACCTCTCTTTTTAGAAATGATGCATCTATATAAACTAATCTGCATAAATACTCACAAGCCCAAAAATCTGCTGTTGTAGTGGTTCAGTTACTTTCTTTTTTCTTCCAATGTCTCTAAGTGTGTGGTGAATATTATTTCCCCAATCCTCCAATTACAATTCATTTTAAGATATTTGCGCATACACAGTCCTGTGAAGTAAGAGACTTTGGGAATTACAACCCACTAACCACACAGGCTAACAGTAAATCTGAATATGGTAAGCAAGCTGTCAGGAAGGGAGCCTTGCCACCTCATTAATAATTTTCTAAGGTCATTTTTATGGCCCTCATAATACACTCCATTACCTTTCTTTTTTCTATTTTAATCTTAATAATGCCATAAAATACAATGTTACCAATTTCTTTTAAATAAAAATAGAAGGAGCAGGTGCACAACGGCAACAAACACTACTGAGAATTCAGAATGAGAAAAATAAATCTGAAATGGGCCTGGATTATGGACAAAGCACAAATGAATTTGGGAAGGTGGTGGTTGATCCCAGAGAGATACCAATTTACATTTTAAGGGAAAACTTCTATTCATCAGGGGGTCAAGTAGGCACTGACCCAGGGTGTCAAAGCATAGAGGGGCCAGAGTGTTCTAGGGGTGCCATATATCCTTGAATAAGTACTGGAGGAACAAAGGAAATGAGCAAAATGGACAGAGAATTGTAAATATTGGCCCCATCACTTTGTCCATCATGCACTGCAAACCTGTACCTATACTTTCATCCATTTTGACACCCCCCCCAAGAACGTGCTGGATCATGACTCCCTGAATCAGTTACTCAAACCCTGGTTATTACTTATCTGGACTATTGCCCTCTACACAGGGCTACCCATTAAATCAATTTGGAAGGTTCAGCTGGTGCAAACTATGGCAGCAAGAGCAGTCTATGGGGGCCCTAGAATGGCGCATATTATATCTATGCTCCGTGAACTGCACTGGCTATCAGTTTGCTTCTGGATACAGTTCAAGGTGTTGGTTATGAACTTTAAAGCCCTTAATGACATAGGTCCAGGCTACCTGATGAACCGTCTCATCTCACTAGGACAAGCTCACTCACTTCATGCCAGCAGAGAGGGCCCACTGCAGAATCTGTCTGTCAAAGAACTCTGGGATCCAGAAGAAGAGCCTTCTCTTCCATAGCGCTCGCCCTTTGGAATATCCTATGCTGCAAGATGAAATTTGCCTGTCTCTTCCTCTCCCTCCATAAGAGCCTGAAGGCCTGGCTCTGCCGGTTGGCCTGGGGACCCAATGGAGGAGTACCACACTGGAGGCGGCTACTTGATCGATAGCAAACCACCTCTCCCCTCGCTCCCTCCCCATGTATCCACCTTTTATTCTCATATAGCTGTATTCTCATTGGTGTTTTTTTTATTGTTTCTTCTATTGTTCCATTAATCTGCTACTGTTTACACTTTACACTTCTTTTCATTTCTCTGTTATATTATTGTAAGTCGCCTTGAGTAGCCCCATGGTGAGATAGGCAGCAAATCAATTTTGTACATATTCTATTACACTTTGCAAGTTTATGTGCACATACATTACAATAACTGTATTTTCTTGGGGGGGGGGGAAAGAACAAGCTGAAAGAAGTGGCAAACCTAAAAGAGGTTCATAAGGATAAAAAAAATGTTATATCTATAATTTTTTTTTACAAAAGAAACTGTAATAGCAAAACCAACAAAAATACATTAAATAAATCTAAAGGACAGTTTTTTTAAAAAATAAGGATCATCCTTTATAATAAAGGGTGAATGATCTGTGTAACATATATACATATATGCACAAACAAAGATTCAGCAGTCTTAAGGACATAACTTACAGTATTTTTTTTTATCTTCTAAAGAAAATTCAAAGGGCTTTCCAATTGCTTTCTCTCAAGAAAATCATTATCTATCAAGTAGCTTACAAGACATTCCCAACATAGTGAAAAGAATTCTGGACCATATTCATTGTTGCCCATTCATTCACAGTACTGGTTCATCGTTCATGTGAAGCCATTATTTGCTTAATCATAGTTTGTTGAGAAATAACAACTGACTAGACAGTCATAATACGTTACACCACAGAGTGGATGTGGGCCATTTCTCTCAGCAGGAATGGCACTTACGGTAGGATCTTAATTATTTTGGCCTCTAAATAGCAATAGCAATAGCACTTAGACTTATATACCGCTTCATAGTGCTTTACAGCCCTCTCTAAGCGGTTTACAGAGTTAGCATATTGCCCCCAACAATCTGGGTCCTCATTTTACCCACCTCAGAAGGATGGAAGGTTGAGTCAACCTTGAGCCGGTGAGATTTGAACCGCCGAACTGCAGCTAGTAGTCAGCTAAAGTAGCCTGCAGTGCTGCACTCTAACCACTGCGCCACCTCGGCTCTGGGGGATGTATTTTTAATCTGTAATTCATTTGTTTAATAAACATATTATATTAACAAGGTCTCTTGGTGCTTGGACTAAAATAAATTGTATTTAAAATCAACAATACCAAAGACAATAACTAACAGCTTCTAAACTTCAGAATTAAGTTTAGAATTAAAATTAAAGAATTAAAGGGACTGTTTAAAGATACGGGGTTAAATGATGTTTTAAAAGTCAACAAGGAGGTCAGGCCCCTCAGATATCCAGGAAGTGCATTCCATGAATACAGGCAGAAAACAGAGAGCTGTTGGAAGCAGGGGCATTGACACATGTAAAAAAGAGCCAAGGCTTTGATCCTGTGATTGCAGCCATCATCCTATTTTTACTCAACACACACCGCCAGCAGATGCCTCTTGCTTGACATGAACCTATAGAGAGCAAGGAAGATGACCTTGATGAAGATATGCAGAAACTGTTGCAAAAAGGGTTGAAAGGTATTTTAAAGAACAGAATATCCAAATGGAAAAACCCCAGACTGACATCTCCTTAATTCGTGGAAGTGCAGATAGTCCTTGCTTAACAACCACTTATCCAGCAACCAGTCATAACACGACTGAAGGAAGGTAGTTAGAGCTGTCTTCTACACAGACTTCAGAGGATAATTAGAACTGCAGAAAAAACAATTGCTACCAACCTGCCTTCCATTGAGGACCTGTATACTGCATGAGTCAAAAAGAGGGCTGTGAAAATATTTACAGACCCCTCACATCCTGGACACAAACTGTTTCAACTCCTACCCTCAAAACGACACTATAGAGCACTGCACACCAGAACAACTAGACACAAGAACAGTTTTTTCCCGAACGCCATCACTCTGCTAAACAAATAATTCCCTCAACACTGTCAAACTATTTACAAAGTCTGCACTACTATTAATCTTCTCACCGTTCCCATCACCCATCTCCTCCCACTAATGACTGAATGACTGTAACTTTGTTGCTTGTATCCTTACAATATCAGAACGTTAGATTTTTTCTCTCTGTTGTTCTCGTGCACTGATAATTGATACACTATATGGATAGTACAAAAATGCATTTAGTGACCGGTCCAAGTTACAATGGCACTGAAAAAAGTGACCTAGGGCTGATATTCAATGTTCCAGCCGCCGCAGTATCCCCGCAATCACATGATCAAAATGTAGGTGCCTGGCAGCCTGACTGCATATGTGCTTCAACTCCCTTCACCTGCCTATCTCTCTCCCCCCCATCTCTGCTCTTTTGGCTGCCATGCACTCTGCTGCCTATCCCCACCACCATTCCCAGCTGATCTTCGCCATCATTCCACATCCTGTGGATGTGACTCCCTATGGGCCAGCATCTGCCTCGGCTGGGCATTGCCTCAGCAGCAGCAGGAGGAAGGAAATGGCATGGCAAAGGTCAGCTAGGGACGGTGGGGATGACGGGAGAGCAAAGGTAGGTAGCAGCAGAGGAGTGCAGGTCAGCTAAAAGGGCAGAGACGAGAGGGAGATAGATGGGAAGGTTGAAGCAGAAGGGAGCATGGCAGGGCAAGAGACATGTGGCCTAGTAACAGCAAAATCCTGGCCTAACAACTACAACTGGGAGTACCAGAACGTCCATCGCTAAGTGGTGCGGTCGTGTGATGTTACACCTAACAACAACTTCACTTGATGATGAAAATTCCAGTCCCAGTTAGGGTAATTAAATAGGGACTACTGTATAAGAGGGAAGTGGTACAACACTATCAGACTTGAAAGATTCTGTTATTACAGATAGTCTCAATAAAAGTAGTTTTAGCCTTCCTGTGGAGTTTATTTCTTGGTCTGGTCTCCCTACCATGGCTGATAGATGAACATTTTAGTAAGTGGAGGAGGAGGAAGACTCATACAGAAAGAAGTGTTTTCTCAAGTAGCCTGATCCCAGACTGAACAGGTCTTTGGAGATTATTTGGGGGTGGGGGAGAGAAAAAGGAAAGGAAGAGAGGAGAGAAAAGGAGGGGGGAGAGAGAGACAATAAGTAAGCAGCATGGCTATGGAAAACATCAAAATATTGTTTTACTTCAGTGAATATTCAACCAAAACATTCCCCCCCCACCTTCTTTAGAAAGCAATCTAGCCCTCTCATTTCTAACCCCCAAATGAAGCTTCATTTATTTGCTTTACCTGTTGGATCTCCCCAACAGCTTGGTTGCAGCTGCAAGGTAGGGCAATGCCACCCACTTCCTCAACAAATAGCATTTTCTCTTCTCCTCAACAAGGGACCTCCCATGTTCCTTTCACACTGCAAAGTACCTTGTTGAGGTAAATCAATACTGCCTCATTCAGTTGTGACAACCAGTATTTTGGCATTTCTGGAAACACACAATATTCAAGCCTGGAGATTGGCAGTACACACACCAAAGCTTTATAGTAATTTTGTTCCTGGAAGGGACACCACTAATGTTCCAATCAAAATCTATAAAAGGCATTTCTGGTCACTGCTGCAGTCTGGAAACCAGAGAGATTTCAGATCTAGAAACAGCCCCAAATGCAAATCTGCTCCTTTGGGGAGAGAGTGACCATTTCAGAACATTTCAAAACAATCTTTCACTTTTCTCTAAACATTAACCCATCAAAAGAGAACCTCAGCTTTCTTTCGATTCAACTTCAGTTTATTATCACATATCCAGTCTATTACCAACTACAAATAGGCATTGGGATGTCACAACTCTACTGGGAAATGCTACACAAAAGCAGGTGGAAGAGTTTCAATGTACTCAAAGAAATCAACTCCAAATCTTTTGATGTTTTCTTCAAGCAGTTTTACAGAGATACTGAAAAGCACTGGCAACAGCAGAGCTCTGAAGGATACCATGTAAGTTAAACTCAAAAAGACCTCATTTGTCACCTCACGGTTAGATTATTGCAACACGCTCTACATGGGGCTACCCTTGAAGAGTGTTCGGAGACTACAGTTGGTCCAGAATGCAGCTGCGCGACCTGTCGTGGGTGCACCTAGGTACACCCACATTACACCAATCCTCCGCGATCTGCACTGGCTTCCTATTGGTCTCCGGGCACAATTCAAGGTGTTGGTTATTACCTTTAAAGCCCTGCATGGCTCAGGGCCAGGTTATCTTCGAGACCACCTTCTACCACATAGCTCCCAGCGACCCCACAGGGTAAGATCCCACAGGGTTGGGTTCCTCCAGGTCCCGTCAGCTAAACAGTGCTGGCTGGCGGGCCCACGGGGGAGGGCCTTCTCTGTGGCTGCCCCAGCCCTGGAACCAGTTACCTCCTGAGATCCGGACTGCCCCCACCCTATTGGCCTTCCGGAAAGCTGCGAAGACCTGGCTTTTCCGGCAGGCCTGGGGCCGCTGATCTCAATGTTACAATCTGTGAGATCCGGCCACGAATGGTATGTATGGCTTTTTAAATCGTTTTTTAATATTTATATTGTTTTAATGTTTTTATACTTCTGTTGTAAGCCGCCCAGAGTCCCTTGGGAGTTGGGTGGCATAAAAATGCAACAAATAAATAAATAAATAAATTATTGCTTAGGTAAAGCAATGTGAATATCCAATGATAGAGAACTCATCTCAGACCTGTTTAATTCATCCTTTGCAAAATGAGTGCATTTCAAAATACTCACTGCTTCCTTGCAATTGTGTATTAAAGGGAAGGATCAATGGTAATATGTTTGATAGTAGTGTGCTTTAGCCAAAAAATATTGAAAAAATAAACATCCCAAAATTCTCCAGGGTTCCTGAGAAAATAGTTTAATAACAGAGCATTCCCATCAGAGTTGATTTTCTAGTCTGGTTCCAAAAAGTAACAAGGAAGAAAGAAATATAATATGTAATGTATTAATCAGAAGCTTTATCTATGCCTACTTTTTATATGCAGCATCCACTTCTCAATTGCCTTTGAAAGTTTATCTTTTCCATACAAACTTCTGTAATAACAGTAAAACAATTTAACCACAGCTTTAAAATACCTTTGGAAATTTTAAAAAGTTGTCAGATTTTTTTCCCCATTTAATGTCTAAATGAGACAAAACATAATATGACTGGATATTCTATCAATTTCATTTTAGAGGGTTATATATGTGCAGAAAGGATTCATTTTTGACAATGACACCAAGTATTCATGTATGCCAGCTTTCTATTTTCAGCACAGCAATGATGCTTTTGAACAGTCATCCCACCAAAAAAATGCACTGTGGGAAATCTCTGAGCCCAGCCTACACTGTGAGGACATTCCACTCCAAGCAACATCTTCTTTACTAGCACCAGGGATACAACAGCCACACAATCAAGGACATCATCTACACCAGCGGTGGGTTGCTCCTGGTTCGGCCCGGTCTGGCGAACCGGTAGCGGCGGCAGGCTCCGCCCACCCACCCGGGACACTTCTGCGCATGCGCAGAAGCATCGTGCGCACACGCGAACTGGTAGCAGCGGGTTTTAGAACCCACTACTGATCTACACATCATCTCTTTCCCACACATTCTATTAATAAATTTGTCCTAGTCTAGGCTCAAATTATTCTATTTAACTTTCTTAGAGAAGACTCTAATGTTGGGAAAAGTGGAAAGAAATTGAGGAAGAGGACAATTAGCAGTAAATAGGGTGAACTCAATTACAGTGGATATGAGTCCATCATTGGGAGGCCTGAAAAACAGGTGGTTATTGTTGTTAGTTGCAAAGTCGTGTCCAACCCATTGCGACCCCATGGACAACGTTCCTCCAGGCCTTCCTGTTCTCTACCATCCATTCAAGCTCACGCCTACTGCTTCAGTGACTCCATCCAGCCACCTCATTCTCTGTCGTCCCCTTCTTCTTTTGCCCTCAATCTTTCCCAGCATTAAGCTCTTCTCCAGTGAGTCCTTCCTTCTTATTTGGTAGCCAAAGTATTTGAGTTTCATCTTCAGGATCTGGCCTTCTAAAGAGCAGTCAGGGTTGATCTCCTCTAGGACTGACCGGTTTGATCGCCTTGCAGTCCAAGGGACTTGCAGGAGTCTTCTCCAGCACCATAGTTCAAAGGCCTCAATTCTTTGGCGCTCAGCTTTTCTTATGGTCCAACTTTCACAGCCATACATTGCAACTGGGAAAACCATAGCCTTGACTATACGCACTTTTGTTGGCAGGGTGATGTCTCTGCTTTTTAAAAACAGGTTAGGGATACATAATTATGGAGAAAATCTATCAATGTGGTTGCTAAGAATTGAAAATGACTTGTTGTCACATAATCAATCAATTACCCAATTACTGCCATTTTCTTAACATATGGCAAGGAGACTGGGGATGGAATCATCAGAGGGACAGAAAGTGGTATAATCAGCAGGAGAATATATTACAGAAGCAGTGACTACTTGGTGGCTACAAGCACAGCACAGTGAGAGGTTTTGGCAATGATGGAAACAAAGACTTTCCCCATCTATCTCTTTCTTATTTAGAGCATTTAAGTGTTGTTAATGCAAAAAAGAAATCCAAGCAAAACTATTAACTTCTACCATAATTATTATATAGAGGGCAAGAAATTTCATTTCCATACAACTGCTAGGAGAGATCAATTCAGAGAGAAAATCATCAGTGTGGATAATACTCTCAACCTCAGTCCTCTGGGAGATGAGGTAGAACTTTCAACGTGATGTCTGAAGGTTGCTAGGATTTCGATGGGAAAACAGATTCAGATTTAATCCCAAGAGTATGGAGAGACTGTTGATACAAAAGGTCAGTTGATTTCAGGATTGAAGCATTTCTTGTTCTTGTTGAGAATGTGCTCCCCTGGAAAGAACACGCTTGCAGTCTGAAAGTCCTCAAGAATTTGTGGTTTATGTTCAAAGACCAGGTGATCACTATGGCCAGGAGGGCTTTTGCACAGCTTTGGCTGGTGCACAGGTGCTATTTCTCCTGGAAATAGGATGCACTGAAAATGGTTGGTCATGCCCTTGTCACCTCTCATTTAGATTACTCAATTCATTATATACGGGGCTGCCCTTGAAGATCACCTGGAAACTTCAGCTCGTCCAGAATACAGCACTACATGTGCTCAGTGGTCAGTTGTAGCATGCCATATTATACCTCTGCTTTGGGAGCTCGCTAATTACTATAGGTAGTCCTCAACTTATAACTGGTCATTTAACAATCATTTAAAGTTATGTCAGTCTCGGAAAGGATACTTTACAGCCTGTAAAATATTTCCAGCCGTCGTAAAAATCATGAACCTCCCTCCCCTGCAGTCACATGGCTGCATCTTGGGCACTTGCACTGACTCGCATTTATGACTGGTTGCAATATTCTGCAGTCACATAACCACAATTTGCCATTCCCTCCCCCCCCCCCAGATTCCAGTAAAAAGCATTCAGGAGAACAGATTTGCTTAATGGCTGCATGATTTATTTAACAACCACTGTAAAAATGGTTTTTTTAAAAATGGATTTGGTCATGTGGGTGCGCTGACTTACAATTGCAATGATTTGCAACTGAAATTCTGGTCATAAATCAAGACTACCTGTAATAGGTTTCTAAATGCTGGTTGTTACTTGTAAAGCTCTACATGGCCTAGGACTTGGGTATCCTAACAACCATCTTTCCCTAACCGTTTCTGTCCCTCCAACCCAGACCAATTAGAGAGCCTTGACGAGTCTTCACCTAGCTGGAGAAAGATTGTGAGGGGGTCCAAAGGCATTCTCTTACAGCAGCTCTTCTCCTTCAAAATTGCTTGCCCCTGAAGCTCAATGGCTGTCATCTTCATGACTTTCTGAAAACAAGTCAAAACCCAACTCTTCCCTTCAGCTTCCCAGCATTAATGGTCTAAAGTGATGGCATTTTCAATAAATCTATAACATTAGGATTTTATTTTAGTTACTATTTTAATTCGCTTTTTTGACATTATATCCTGTCTTTATTATACAAATTTTGTAAGCTTTCTGGGATCTGTTCAATTTCAGACAGCCTGATAAATTTTATAATAAATATAATTAAATAAATGTATAAAGCCAAAAGGAGATTTACATGCTTTCATAAAATATATACCTATGAATTCTTAATACCTTGTGATGAGTTTTATAATGTAAATGTAAAGGGACTTACAGGTACAGACAAGCATAGAACAAATGTGAATTTTCTTTCAACACTATTGGTGAATTCTCAAGTTTCAATCTACACAATCCAATGAAAGACACAAAAGTATATTTTCAGATTTCCCTCTTCTCTCATTATAGTATAATTTGTTGTTTGTGATGATTAACAATTCAGATAAATTGGTAAAAAGTTATCTGTCACTCATTAACCTTTTTAAATAAAGAAGTTGCTCTTTCAATAGAAAAGATTGTTTCAACATGTTATAAAGGTTCTGTTTGGTTCAATCTATTCTCAGGGGCAGAATTTATAGTATCTCTCAAACAAATAATAAATGTTAATGAAATATGTCCCTATTCCTGATCCTGACATATTGGAAAAGATGTAATTACTTTCTACCCTTTACGTACAGTTGCTCTGTAAAGATGAGATCTAGTCATAGATCTATGAATCATCTAGTAAGACAACTTTTGCCACAGGAACTTTAACAGATCTGTAACTCACCACTGAGAGTTCAGATTCAGATGCCTCTGGGAGCTATCAAGCTGGCACAAAAGACAATATTTCCATTACTTGTTTGATTGCCACAGCATTCAGTGGAATACTGATAATCCATAACACCAATTCAGTATCCTTTATACATTTGGCAACATCTTTTAGAGAGTCATCCAATTTAATGACTATTCTACAAATGGAATATCTCAACTGACTTACGCTTTGCAGCAATTATACAATACACAAATTTCTTTAGTGTACACATTTTATTATTAATTTGTTTTGAGCTTCCTTCTGAAATCATAAAGTCTAAAAATGAATGCAGATGATATTCGACTCCTGTATCTTGACAGTAACTTTTTTCATAAATAGAGAAAAACAGTTTTAAAAATAGGGATTTTTCCTTATAGCATGCACTCATCTCATTTTAATTTTCCACTGAACTAGATTTGGGTTTTTTATTTAGCTTAAAATAGCCTCGTTTTTATTTATTTATTTATTTAATTTATTTGCTGTCCATCTCTTAACAAAACAATTCTAAACAAACAGCAAGTAAAACCATAAATCTACATTAGTGCTTATACAAGCGCGCGCGCGCGCGCGCACACACACACACACACACACACACACACACAGAGAAAGAGAGACACATCTTATCTGAGATTTTATTGTCTGAATAAAATTTATTAAATGATTATCTGGGAGCTATAGTCCCAACAGATCTGGCAGGTGCTAGGTTGGGGAAGGCTGTTTCTTTAATCAAAACAGGGTAAAGAAAACTACCTGCATACACGATGAGCAAAACCACTGGCATACACCTCTTCAACAATTATAATTTACCTCCAGTGTATTATAAATGTGACCACCAATAATTCAGATGGTCTAAAATGCTTATGTATTTAATAGATTTATATGCTACTTTTATTTAAGAGCTCAAGATAGTGTACACAATGCTCCTTTTTCATACAGCGTCTCCTCACAACTACCATCTATACAAAGACTGGACTGAGAGAATTTCTGTGGCTGAGTAGAACATATATCTTCTGGCTCCAACACCTGTACCAATATACCCTGCTGATTCTTTCAATCTTGCTCATCCTGGTGCCCTGAATTAAGAATGAGGATAACTGTAAACGAACCCAGTTAGAGAGCATGATAAGATGGTTTTAAAATACAAGGAAAGCAACAAAAGAAAATGCTGACAAATAAAATGACTGTCCCTCATACCTGTACTGAGACACCTGGGATAAAGAAAAAGGAATCAGTTGCTAGGCTCACACACACTTTAAAGTATTAATTTGTTTGTCAGCCACCAAATTTGTCAAAATCACACAGAGCAGGCAGAACCCTAGCAACGCTTGCCCACTTCCTAGCAACACTTCCTTCTTTCCACAGGTTTAGTATAACTGTACTGAAAAGCTGCAAAACAGGTGTTTTAAAGTGGCATCTCAGATGATGTACATGAGAATTCAATGCTTAACAAAGAAGAAAACTAGAGTTGAGTAGTAAGGGACCCAACCTTGAGGGATGGTTGAACATGATTATAGCACACACTCAACCAGTTACTCTTCCCAGAACAGGGATGGCAAATGACACAACTATAGACAAAAAATTCATCTTGTCCATTCTGGTCATCCCTTCTGCTAAAATTAAGTGAAAATTAAGTCAAGTAAACTCTGTTCTTAATGACCTCCCCACTCCCCCCTTCCAATATATGCAAATTCCTTTTAAATAACTGGTGGTCCTCTGAAGGACTTTGCTTAGTTGAGATAGAAAGTAAGAAAGATCATCTTGACAGAAATATGCAAGATGTATTGCCAAAGTCCAGGGCGGTGAGTGTGTGTACACATTTTAAGTCTACAACAAACTGATAATATTTGGAAGCAAACACCACCCTAACTCACTGAATTATGATGAGGAGGAGGTACACAAAATCAAACTTGCAAGGTTCTGTTATTATTGCTAACCTTAATAAAAGTGGTTTTAGCTTTCCTGAGTTGATTTCTTGGTCCAGTCTACCTAATGAGGCTGACAGTTGCTTCTAACATATATTAGTACAATACCTGATGTTCACTAATCATGCCAATCTCCACATAAAGTTAATAACTGCCCACCACAATCTGTAATGGACAAGATGTGCCCTTTTTCCTGGCTGCAGGGGGAAATGACTCTTGTATGTATGTTTGAGAAGATTGCCTTTCTCCCTTTATTTTCCTACACACAAAGGAAGTTGAGGACTGAAGGCTTTAGGGAATTATCTTGACTGAAGTACTGCAGACTGGCAAAACTTGGTGAGCCACATTTGGTCAACAGATTGGAGATTTCTCATCTCTGCTCAGTGTTGTTCTCTTTGGTTCAAGCATGCTGGTTGAACCATTATATACAGCACACAGAGAGGGTCTGTATATGCCACTGCAGAAAGCAAGACACAATGAGGTCTTGTTTTTGGAAATTATCATAATCCTGCAGGACAAGTAATTTACTGCTTTTCCAAAATATATGCCAGCTGGCTGAGAAATTTATCTGAATTGCAAAAATTACAGATTACTATATGGCAAGAAAGAGTTGTTTTTGGCATCTCTTTGGTTCCTAGATCTATCGACATTCAAGAGGAAAAAAACCAGGAAGGGGCAATAAACAAACAAACAAACAAATCCGAAGTCACACAAAACAAGGACAAACCAGGCATTTCCACCTCTAGTATTTGACAGAAGAAATAAAATCACGGTGGCTAAGAGATTTCTACAACAGCCGACAATCCTATTTGCTACTATTGCGGTATCAAGGTGAATTTCATCAATGTTAGTATATTTTTAGTAACAATTCTAATTCAGTAGTGAATGCTGATAGCTCTTTAGATAATATGCATGGTTCTACTTTTCAGTGTTTTGAGATGGAGAAACATTCTGAAAACAAGTTGAGAGCCACTTACAAATTAAGCCCCAAGCCTGGGCCAACTGCAAAGGGAGGGACAATTCACTCAACAATAAGAGAACTATCTTGGTTGAAGCCATTTTGTTTTATTGTTTTGCATCAAAGACAGCAGCAAGTGTTACAAGTAGTTTTAGAAAACATAGGATAGCCTTTCAGTTCTCAGGTGTTAAATTTTTTCAGCACCCTTTTAAAAGGGGAAAAGGCCCAGCCTGTGTAGGTTAGAGATAAATGCAGCTTAAGGACAAGTATTCATTCTCTTCAGTAAAGTCTAAGTTACAGCTATCACAGGAGGCCTTGTTTCTCCTCTGCCATCCCTGCTGAGTGATAGATTTACCTCTAGCTTTCAAGTCAACATGTGCTAAGCAAGTAAATTAGTGTCACTGTGAATCTGCAGGAACACATATACTACTGCTATTGGTATCTGAATTAGACTACTGCAATGTGTAGCACATTAATCTGCTTTTCAGAACTGTCTCAAAACATCAGCTGCACTGCAAACTCTGTTATTAGGAAAAATGGGATAAGGGTCCCAAGCATGAATAACAGAGTAACAGAGTAACAGAATAACAGAGTAACAGAGTAACAGAGTTGGAAGGGACCTTGTAGAACATCTAGTCCAACCCCCCCCCCCGCTCAAGCAGGAGACCCTACACCATTTCCGACAAATGGCAGTCCAATCTCTTCTTGAAAGTCTCAAGTATTGAAGCTCCCACAACTTCCGAAGGCAAGCTGTTCTACTGATTGATCGTTCTCACTGTCAGAAAGTTCCTCCTTATTTCCAGGTTGAATCTCTTCTTGATCAGTTTCCATCCATTATTTCTTGTCTGGCCTTCAGGTGCTTTGGAAAATAGCTTGACCCCCTCCTCTCTGTGGCAGCCCCTCAGATATTGGAACACTGCTATCATGTCTCCTCTGGTCCTTCTCTTCACTAGACTAGCAATGCCCAGTTCCTGCAACCGTTCATCATCTGTTTTAGTCTCCGGTCCCTTATAAGTTCCATCTTATACCACTGCAGACAAATGGTTGTCCACTCTCTTCCTAAAGACTTCCAGTATTGGAGTGTTGTTAGTATTTTTTTTTTCAAACTGTCAAAAAACATGATAGCCAGAAAGTGTAGTGTTTTTAAGGGGACTGGACAAGTTTGAGAAGGACGAGGAAAGGAGAATCTTGCTGATAGTATGTCACATCTCTGCTCCATCTTTGTACGCGTTAATAAAAAGAAAACCTATTTATTGTTGGCTCTTTAACAACAGAAACAGCTTTTCTTTTTGTGGATGCGTTACAATGGTGGAGCAGACATGTAACACACAAAATCATGACCGTCCCGGCTGCCTCTTCTACATGTGATGCCATCATGCCTGCCCCAGACGTACACTCTGTCAATTTTATGTCCATAAAACCTTTTTTATTATTATTTGTTATAAAACATAATACAGTTTTGCTGTGCCCCTCACTGGTGGGACATTGGAATCATTGTTACTTGGTAATGCCAAAGATGTATACACATGTTGACCTCTTAGTGTCCACTCTTAGTGCCTTTTCAAAGACCAAACCCCTTTGCCCTCTGGAAAGGAAGAGTTTGGGGGAACAGAGCAGCATAGAAACCGTAGTAAAGGAAACCATTTGTCAGTCCGTCCGTCCGTCAATAAATAAATAAATATAAATAAATAAATAAATAAATAAATAAATAAATAAATAAATAAATAAATAAATAAATAAATAAAAATAAAT
>QLTV01002471.1:410283-420737 GCA_003457575.1 Thermophis baileyi
TCAACTCCACTTTCTCTTTTATGGGGTCTGGTTTTTTTTTAAGAGTTTGTATCCTTCTATCAGTATGTTCCAGTCGTGGGTTTCGTCCCACCAAGGTTCTGTTATTCCAACTATGTCGTATCTACCTTTGTGTATTAATATTTCAGGTTCACCCTGTTTGTTCCCCTGACTTTGTGCATTTGTATAGAGGCACTTGAGATCTTTATGCCTGTCTCTGAGTGTGCTTCCTGTGTCTCCTATTTGGCGTTTGATTTTGTCTTCCTTCCCATCCCTCCTTACTTCTTTATTTGCCTTGTTTTCTAGGGGTTTTTGCTTGGAATTAGGTCCTGGAGATCCTAAAGATTGGTCACCCTCCCCCCTCAATTTTAGTTTAAAGCCCTCCTGATAAGTTGAGCCAGTCGTTTCCCANGTGTGTGCTTCCTGTGTCTTCTATTTGGTGTTTGATTTTGTCTTCCTTCCCATCCCTCCTTACTTCTTTATTTGCCTTGTTTTCTAGGGGTTTTTGCTTGGAATTAGGTCCTGGAGATCCTAAAGATTGGTCACCCTCCCCCCTCAATTTTAGTTTAAAGCCCTCCTGATAAGTTGAGCCAGTCGTTTCCCAAAAATTCTTCCCAGTCTTTGTCAGGTGTAACCCGTCCCTTGCCAAAAGCCCATCTTGAAGGTAGTGCAGTCCATGGTCCAGGAATCCAAAGTTTTTTTTGATGATACCAACTCTTTAGCCAGAGGTTCACTTCTATAATTCTTTGTTCTCTTTCCGGATGTTGTCCTTTCGTTGGCAGTACAGATGAAAAAATTACTTGTGCACCTAAGTCCTTGACTTTCTTACCTAGCTGCTCGTAATCACTCAATATTGTTTTCAAGTCCTTTTTTGTGTCGTTCGTCCCTACATGTAGTACTAGAAGGGGGTAGTAGTCTGTGGGTTTTATTATTTTGGTTAGTTTCTCAGCCACATCTTTGATTTTAGCTCCAGGGAGACAACATATCTCTCTGGATTGACTCTCTGGTCTACAGATGGCAGGTTCAGTTACCTTGAGAATTGTGTCTCCTATCACCAACACTCACCTTTTTTTCCTGGGAATGTTTGGGGTGTTTTTTTATCTATCACAGTAGCATTTGATGGTGCTACCTTATTAGGGACATTTGATGGTGCTTCTTTTCTATGTGTCTGCTTGTTTTCTTCTATTGGGAGTCCATGATATCGATTGCTTAGCACCAGTGGGGCTGCATCAGAGTGGGTTGGTTTCAAAGGTGGGTTCCTCCGGGTTCGGACCGGTTTGCCCGAACCAGAAACGACCCGCTGGTGACATCAAGGTGACATCTCGGAGCCAGTTTGGTCAGTGCCGGTCCGTGGGCGCCATCTTTTTTTTAGATTATTATTTTTTTTGTAAAAAAAAAATTTTTTGGGAATTTTTTTTTTTTTTAAATTTCTTCTGCGCATGCACAGAAACCGAGTTTCCGGCACTGCGTATGCATCACCATTCTGTTTTCGGCTTTGTTTTTTTGGGGGGGGGGAATTTTTTTTATTTTTTGGCACTGTGCATGCACGCGCGCGCAAAGCGTGCACACGCCCATGCGGCAAACTGGCAGCGAGGTAAGTTAGAACCCACCCCTGGTTGGTTTGGACAGTGGTTTTGTACTAGGTTTTTTTTTTCCTATGAGTGACATGTTTCCATCTGTTTTCTTCCTCTAAGGGGTCAACTCTTTTAGAAATTGCTTGGTCATTATTATGTTCAATTTGTGTATATTCTTTTTGCAAGGTTTGGGGTTTCTCATTTTGTTGGTTGAATTTCAGAGTGGTTAGAGTTTCCTATAGACCCTTTACTTTTTCTTCTAGTAATTTGATTAATTTACATTTGGTACATATGTAGTTTGGGTATTCTATGGGCATAAGTGTGTACATGGAACATGTTCTGCAGATCACAATAGTATCTGTTCCTTCTTCCATGTGTGGTTTAAAATGAGAGTGAAAGTGTAGGGAGAAAGCGTGCTTAGGGAGCGTCCTTTTTGAATTCAGCTTAGCTCACTCTCTATTTTAAATTCGGCTCAGCTTGTCTTTGTTTGAAATGCCTCGGGAGCGGGCTTTTTTGAATTTAGCTAAGCTCGCTTGCTTTTTTAAATTAGGCTCAGCTTGTTTTTGTGTAAAAAGCCTCAGGAGCGGGCTTTTTGAATTTAGCTCAGCTCACTCGCTTTTTTTAAAATTTGGCTCAGCTTCAGGCAATTTGGGGTATCTTGAAGCCAGCAAATTATTAATTATTTATCCAGCATGGCTATTCCCCAATAGAGAAAAGCAAACGGTAGTTCCTAGAATAGCTCAAACGCTGTGTGTGCATGCCTACTAGGAAAAGTACGTACTAGACAAACTGACAGGAAATCTGGGTCTGCTAGCAGTGAAATGGTGGGGGTTTGGGGAAGGGCTCACTCATGGCACGTGAACTGGCCTGGAATTATGAATGAGAGACATGGACTGGAAGCTCCTCATGTCTGTAGAACAGGATCACACAGTTATCTCCATCGAAACTACTCTTGAATACTTGCTTGCAATGAGGCTATTTACAAAGTTATGTTCATTTAACCAGCGCCTTAAACCTATTTCATTTTTTAGCTTGCATTGATGCCCAATGTTGCTCTCCTTTTTAATGGACTGTTGCTCTGAGCCTTGTATTAAAAGTCATTCTTATTGCTTCCTTCTGTAAGTATATGGCAACTGAACAAAATGAAGGGTTATAAATTTTGAAAAATAAATAAAACATTAGCAGCATTAAAATAATCAGGAATTTCCAACTCAACCTGAAACACCCTGAAAAATTACTTTACCTTAAGGAAAGACTATTCCTATCATATAATTTATTCGTTACTGAAAACTTTTGTTTTTGGCCAAAGTTTTTGAACTTACTTCTTATTCCTATTTTATACATTGTCTAGTATATTTTGCATAAGGTACCATAGTTGTTTAATTGTTCTACTTTTATCTTGCTTTTATCTATTTTATGGATCAATCTGCCAATTATATAGATTCTTATAGCTTTCTAATTATTTTGGTTTTTAGTCTCTACTGTGGCAATTTTGACTGTGCCATCATTAGGTATGTACATTTCTCCCTCTTTATAGTTTTTTTTAAAAAACTTTTTACATTGCATTGTTCTATACTGGGTTTTGGCATAATAAAGTTTCAGTTTCAGTTCTCAGTTTCAATATTAAGAAGAATTCATAACAGAGTAAGTTGTTGAAACAAACAAACTTTAGCTTGCATATTTCTCTTAGTGGAATCCTGAACTTAACATTCAAACATTTCAGGAAACTTAGCTATTTCCTTGTCTCAATATAAGTGTATAATGAAAAAAATAACTTTTTGCTATGAATGCTATGCTGAACAAGAGTTTTAAAAATTCCTGGACTATATTAGTAAGGAATAAATCACTATGTCATACCAGGATATGATAGTGGAGTATTAAAAGTTTCTCTATGTAAGAAAACTCTGTATGCATACATTCAGGCTCGTGCCCTTGGGTTGTTGCTGACTCCTGGCAACTGTCTGAGCAAGGCCCTGAAGTTTTCTTAGCAAAATTTAGGAAGCAGTTTATCATTCCCTACTTCCTAGAGCTGAGAGGGAGTGAATGGTCAAAGTTATCCAATTGGTTTTGTGCTTAAGGCAGGACTAGAATTCATAGTCTACCAGTTTCTATCCCAGCGCCTTAATCACTACATCAAGCTGACTCTAAAATGAACTGACCTAACATTAAACAATGATATACAATTTCCACTGGCTTACTTATTATGATATACAACTTGCACCTCTTAATATTTAATTGTTACTTATGCCTGTAGATCAATATTATTGATCTACAGGAATAAGCATGGAGTGATGTTAGTTTAACTTAACTAAAATGTTCCTAGATGTTTACGTTCAGCTTAAAAGTTAGTCTATCAATAACAGAAAGTGTTAAGTCTTTATACTTAGAGCTTGTGCATTCATTTTTGAAGTTGCATGGAGAAGAAAAGGGGAAATCCTTTCACAAACATTTAAGTTTTCATGCCTAATTATCTGAAAGAAAAGTACTTGTCACCAGGATCAGATCTGTAGGTATTACAGATATTTTATAAGTATATGGAGAATGTATCGTCAACATTAAGTTGTTGAAGCACAGAATGTCCATTCCAAATTCAGATGTAATGGCCTTAGAAGTTCAATGTCTTAAACATTTGCTCTAAACGCTAAGCTCCATAAGCCCATGAAAAAAAGGTTCTGTTGACTTCAGAGCACATAAACTAATGGCTGACAGAGAAATCTGCATGGCTAAATTATTCCTCCAGCAAGGCTTGAGAAATCAAGATTTGACACTGCAAAAAAAACAAAACAGAAGACTGTGAATACAAGTCCTGTCTTAGGCATGAAAACCGGCTGGGCCAATTACTTTCTCTCAGCCCAACTCACCTCACAGGGTTGATGCTGTGGGGAAAATAGGAGGAGGAAGGAGTATTACATATAGTCACTAATTTGAGTTAGTTATAAAAATAATAAAGATGCGGATAATTTTTTTAAAAACTCTACAGAAAGCGCGATACATGCCCTGCTAAAAACCCTGCTAAAAATCATAATCATTCAATAAAATACATGAATGACCTGCATTTGATGCCCCTGACAAGATTATCCACTTATGTTAAGCTTTGCTCTCTCGTAGGGTATTCATCCTGCACTCACATCTCAAGCTATGTATTGGAGAGATACAAGCAAGCAAGCAAAGTTCAGCCATTATCCCACAAGAGTAATTAGAACAGATCTACTGCTGAACACGTATTCAGAGCTTTGGGACATTAAGAATAAAGAGTGTATATTTTCAATATAGGTACAAAAACTGAATTGTGGGAATTTCAATGGGAAAAGAAAGTTCAATTCACCTCAGATATTATACTTAAGAGAGAACTGGCATAAGATGTTTTATTTCTAGGATACCGTATTATTATCAGTCATGATTGTTAAAACGAGTGACCCCTTTCCCTTGAAATGCTGGAAATGCAACTAACAGATAGGATTTTTCTTCTACATGTGGTGGCAATGTTACAAAGCTCAACGATATGGAAATTAATTCATCACAGAATGGAACAGATCTTTAAAGTTGTAATCCCATTTCAAATTAAGATATTTTTATTTTCACTAAACCACATATACTTTCAAAATACACTGAACTGGCATTGGATATTCTGCAAGGATTTTATATGCTCTTTATTAAAAATGATCTTTGATCATTGTGTGGAAGAATAGTTAATTAAAGTATGGGAATATGTCTAAACTAACTTCATATCTAAAAAGTAAATCTGGTGTACATTTTATTTTTAATTTATTTATTCATTTTTTATTTCTGTACTACAATTCTTAACATGCAATTTGCTGAACCCAATATGAGTTTTAGAGTTTAAACAGAGATATAGTTTACACATTATTTACAGTATTTTCTCAATGTATTGTTTACAATTTATAGCATTTTTCTTTTACTGAATTTAATTGTGCAACCAGATATTTGTACAGTTTAATAGACCAGAAATTGCATATGAAGTGTCTTAGAGTACTATAATGGTTATTATAATTACTGGTGTATTAGAATATGTTAGCCATATGATATCTTCAAACTGCCAGCTAATTGTATTTGGTTGGCTATCTCCTTGCACAGCTTTTCTTTCTGTATATTCCTTTAAATGTATGTTTACATTAGTTTTTTTCTTTTTTTGAAATTATAATAATAAAAGCATTTTAAACAATTTTAAAAAGAAAGTGGATATGTAAAATGAACTAGAAAGAAGATAATATACAGTAGGAAACAATAACTAGATGTTGCTTCTTTCATCAGAGAACTGAAGGCAGAAGGGGCGTTGGTCCTACCTGATACGCTCCTTCTCGTTGAGCTGGGAGAGAGAAGCCAGGAATGGGTGTTGCTCTGTTCTTCTGCCTGGAGACTTAGCACATGATCTTTTTTTTTTTTTTTTTTGCCTCCCTTGCCTGGTGACCTCCCAGTTCGGCGAAGGCAAAGTGACTACTAGTCTTGTGACCTGTGAAAATATGAGCCCCTCCCGGACTGTGGACCAGACATTAGCCAGGGTGGGGCTGGCTTCTCTCTCCCAGTTCAACGAGAAGGAGCGTATCAAGTAGGACCAACACCCCTTCTCCATTGAGCTGGGGAGAGAGAAGCCAGGAATGGGACATACCAAAGCCGGCCTGCCCAATGGGTGGGGAGCAGTCTGGTCCTAAGTCCCCCAACAGTGTGGACTCGCCTACCAAAGGCCGCTTCCACCGAAGCGAAGGCGTCCAGCTTATAATGCCTGATGAACGGGGATGGAGAGGACCATGTAGCTGCTTGACACACCTCAATAGAGGCCTGTGTCACCCATGCCGCCGTCATGGCTGCGCTTCTGGTAGAATGGGCTGTGACACGCTCAGGCACTGGGAGGGCCTATGACTCATATGCCTTGGCAATGCACGCCCTAATCCACTGTCCCACCATTGATGGAGTTACCCTGTTGCCTATTGTAGAAGGCTGAAAGGAAACAAACAGGGACTCCGTCCTCCTGAGGGAAGAAGTCCGTTTAATGTATATACGGAGAGCCCTCCTAACATCCAAGGTATGCCACTTCCTCTCCAGGGCAAGTTTTGCCCCTGGGCAAAAGTTAGGCAGGATCAGTTCTTGGGCCCTATGGAACCAGGAATTTACCTTGGGGACGAAGGAGGGGTCCAACCGCAGGACAACCCTGTCAGGGTGGAAAATGCATAGGTCTTTCCTCACAGAAAGGGCCACCAATTCGGAAATCCTTCTGGCCGACGTAATGGCCACAAGAAAGGCCACCTGAGAAAGCGCAGGCTAGCCAATCTTAATGGCTTGAAGGGTCCCTTGGTGAGGGCCTGCAGAACCTTCGTCAGGTCCCAAGTGGGGTATCTGTGGACCACAGGGGGCCATAAGTTAGTAGCACCCCTGAGGAACCTGCACACTGTAGGGTGTTTGGAGAGGGACTCCAGACTCCCACAAGACGAAGACAGTGCCACCACCTGCCTTTGAATAGTGTTAGGTGTCAACCCCTGTCTAACCCCTCCTGGAGAAATTCCAGGACTTGGCCCACTGACTCCAAAGAAGGGTCAGAGCACGTCCTGGAGCACCAGGTGCAAAAGGCTTTCCAGGTAGCATTATATATCCTGACAGTGGATGGTCTCCTACAGGCCTGAATGGTCCGGATGACACTGGAGGAAAGGTTGTCTCGACTCAGGACTCTCCGCTCAAGTGCCAGGCGGTCAGTTGGAGCCACTGAGGATCCGGATGGATCAGCACCCCCTGGCTGAGGGATATTCTGTCCTGAGGTATTCTCCAGGGCCGAGCCACCAACAGGTTGACCAGGTCAGCAAACCATGGTCTCCTGGGCCAATGGGGGGGGGCAATAGTATCACCTCCGCCTTTTCCATCAACACCTTCCTGATCACCACAGGCAGCAGAGGAAGGGGAGGGAAGGCATATAGAAGCCCCCGGGGCCATGGGCTGCGGAGGGCATTGACCCCCTCCACCCCCGGTGAGGGAAACCTGCTGAAAAACCTTGGCAGTTGTGTGTTGCAAGGTGAGGCAAATAGGTCTAGGACTGGAACGCCGTAGCGATCTGACAGTTCCTGAAATAGGGTGGGGAGCAGGCGCCATTCTGAATGCTCCACTGTCACTCTGCTGAGGCAGTCCGCCTGCACATTCTGCACCCCTGAAATGTGTTCTGCCCTCAGGGACAGAAGGTGACTCTCCACCCAGAGGCCCAGATGTTCGGCCTCTTGCATGAGGGACCTGGAATGGGTACCCCCTTGGCGGTTGATGTGGGCCTTGGTGGTCACATTGTCTGTCAAGACTAGGACGTGATGACTGACTACAGCACTCTGGAAGCTTCTGAGAGCCAGATGAACCACCTTGAGCTCCAGCCAATTGATATTCTGGCTCAGGTCTGACTGACTCCACTGGCCTTGGGCAATCAGTGACTAGAGATGTGCCCCCCAGCCGAAGAGGCTGGTATCTGTCTTGATGAACAGGTGGTTGGGCTCTTTGAACAGGCATCCCCTGTTGATGGCCTGGGACAGCCACCACTGGAAGGACTGCAGTACCTTCTGTGGGACCCTGACCCTGTCTGGTGAGTTGCTCCTGCCGGATTTCTGATAAGGCAGGAGGAACCACTGTAGACTCCTGGCATGTAGGTGTGCCCACGGTACGATGGAAATGCAGGACACCATCTTGCCCAGGAGTTGTGACAGGAGTGCCAGAGATACTGTACCTTCGGTCGTGATGCGCCTTGCTAAGGACTGCAGACTGTCTTGTCTCTCTGGTGAGAGGGAGACCACGCACAAGGAAGTGTCTATGATGGCTCCCAGGTGGAGTTATCGTGTGGTCGGAGAGAAATGGCTCTTCTTGGTGTTGATCGAAAAGCCATGGTTCTGTAGTACCTGGATCGTTATCCAGAGGTCCATCTCTGCCTGGGCCCCAGAGGAGGACTAGATCAGAATATCGTCCAGGTAACACTGGACTCTGATTGGCAGAGCCCGGAGGTGGGCTGCCAGGGCTGCCAACAGCTTTGTGAATGTCCTTGGCGCAGACAACAGACCGAATGGCAGCACCTTGTACTGGTAATGTTTGTCTGTGTTAAGAAAAACAAAGGAACTGCCTGTGGGCAGGCAAGATCGGAACATGGAGGTATGCCTCTGTCAAGTCGATGGAGGTGAGGAAGTCGCCCTCCCGTATGCTCTCTAGTATCGAATGGAGGGACTGCATTTTGAAGCATTTGTAGGAGAGGCACTTGTTCAGCCGCTTCAGATCTAGAATTGCTCTTCACCCACTGGAGCTCTTTGGGACCACAAATAAGATTGAATAAAATCCCTGTCCCTGCTGGTCTTGAGGGACAGGTTGAATGGCCTGGATATCCAGCAGATGCTGAACAGCTGTTTCCATCAGGCCTCTCTTCGTTGTGTCCCTGGATACGGGGCATCGTAGGAAGAACTTTGGGGGTGTGGCGAGAAACTCCAGTGCCAAACCGAACTTCACTATGCTGAGGACCCACCTGTCCGATGTTGTAGCCTCCCATTGATGGGCATGTAGGCTGAGGCGGCCGATTGGAGGGTCGGCCCTGCAGTCATTTAGAGTGGCAATAGGGGCGACTTCCTGCTCCACGAAAGGGCCGCTTGCTCTGAAACGGCTGGCGGCTCCGAAATTCAGACCTCTCTGGTTGTCTGTCTTGTCTGCCTGGGTATGGCCTCTGGGCCTGATGGTAGTTGAGTCCCATGTCCGGGACCCGAAAGGGCTCCCTCCGAAAATAGGGCAAGGGGCGTCAGTTGCCCCGCCTGTACAGGGAAGGCATGGTCTTGCCCCTGCCCTTGGTGTCTACAAAGATAGGTTCTAGGGCCTCCTCGAACAACTTGCTGCCCGTGAAGGGAGCAGATGCCAACTTCCATTTATTCTTGTTGTCGGCCTGCCAATGCCGAAGCCATAGCATGCAGCGGGCTGTGACCGAGGAGGCTATTGATCTAGATGCGAACTTTGCTGCATTCAGGGTAGCATCAACTGAAAACTCAGCTGCAGCCACCAATTTGTTGATGTCTTGGTGTAATCTGACATCTTCGGGGGGAACCCTCTTGCATCTGGTGAAGCCAGAGCAATGAGGCCCGATTAAAAAACGAAGCGGAGGTGGCAGCCTTTACCACCCAGACAGCTGCCTGGTGGGCTTTGCAAAGAGCCAGTTCTGCTTTCTTGTCATCTGCCTTGAGGCAATCAATGGCATCAGCGGGCAGGAGAGCAGCAGCTGTCAAGGCTGCCACTGGTTTGTCTACAGTAGGAGTTTGCAGGGCCTCAGAGAGGTCTGCAGCTATATTATAGAGTTTCTTCTCAGTTCCTGTAGGAGGAGGACCCACCCCTGGATTGGCCCACTGCCTCTGAACAACGTCCAGAAATAGCTTGGGCGATGGAACCACCTTGGCTTTAACAGTCAGCTCTGAGAAGAGCATATGACCGGAATCCACAACACTCGGGGCTGAATCTGGAACAAGATCAGACCCCAAATTTGTTATGGCCTTGGCCTTGCATAACAAGTACTTGAATAATTCAGGCCAAAGGGGGTGTTGGTCTTACCTGATACGCCTCTTCTCATCAGGAGGAGCCAGCATTCAGGATGGGTTGTCCTCGCCCACTCAGAATGAGGACCGAGTCTGTTGCTTTTTGCCGGGTCCGCCCTCCTAGAACCCAGCTTTGACTCACAACCGAAGATGCAGACTCGACGCGGCTACTTGTGTCCAATGAACCATGCCGAAGGCCCCCTTCCTGAGTCCATCCACAAAAGGCGGAACCGCCCGCAAAAAGTCAGTCCTTGGCGAAGGAAATCAGGCACAAATGGGAACCCTCCAGTCCAACCAAGGAGGGACCCTCCAGAAAACTCCCCAGGGAGGGACTGAATGCTGGCCC
>QLTV01002471.1:448853-459695 GCA_003457575.1 Thermophis baileyi
GTTGTGTGCGCATCACAGGGGGGGGCACATTGCATTATGGATGCCATCGTGCGCTCGCATGTTTTCGGCACACAACGAGAAAAAGTGCCCTATGTGCGGCCACTTTGCACCATCAAGACATGGACTTTCTTCAGTTCCTGCAGAAGTACAAGGTTATTAATTGGAGATGGGCACAGAAAAAACATCTTGCAACTCCTGAAAGAAACATACCAGCTTACAGTTTTTGAAATGTTCTTTAAACTGCTACTAGTCAACTTAAAAGCCTTCTGTAGCTTGAGACATAGAAGATGAAGCACTGTGTATCTTCATATCATCTGATTGGGCTGGCAGAAACAGAGTCTTGTTTGTGGAGGCTCTCCATTTACAGACAGAATCCTCAAGGGTAATAATCCTCCTGGAAATCATCATCTAGAGGCTGAGTTTGCACATTTTTCATTTGTTCAATTTCCAGCCACAGATCAAAGTATAGGTAGTCCTCGACTTACAACCATTTGTTTAGTCAGCATTCAAAATTACAATGGCACTGAAAAAAAGTGACTTATGATCATTTTTCATAGCATCCCCAAGGTCACATGATCAAAATCTTGGCACTTGGCAACTGGCATGTATTTATGACGGTTGCAGTGTCCTGGACTCATGTTTTGCGACTTTCTGACAAGCCAAGTCAATGGGGAAGCCAGATTCACTTAACAACCATGGCAAGATAGTTTGTAAAACAGAGCAAAATTTGCTTAACAACTGTCTTACTTTGCAATGGAAATTTTGGGTTCAACTGTGGTCATAAGTCGAGGACTATCTGTGCAGAAAGAAAAACAAAAGGAAAATGATTTTATTTTGGAGGGGCGTTATTGTTTGAAGGTCAACAAAAAGAAAACTAAAATACAGGAAGCAATTAGGATTTATTTTATCCAGAGGAAGAATATTTCTCCTGCAGGATCAGGATTTGGCTTTTGATCTTAAAGGCAGCAAACTAAATACTGCCAGAGATGTTGAGACTATTCTGATCAGCCAGCTGTACGAGTGGTCCTCGACTTATAACCATTCAGTGACCATTCAAAATTACAATGGCACTGAAAAAAATGACTTATGACCAGTTTTCACATTTATGACTGTTGCATTATCCTGGGGTCATGTGATCACCATTTGCAACCTTGATAGCTGGCTTCTGACAAGCAAAGTCAATGGGGGAAGCCAAATTCACTTAATGACTTATTAAATGATTCATTTAACAACTGCAGTGATTCGCGTAACAACTGAGACAAATAGGTCGTAAAATGGGGCAAAACTCACTTAACAACTGCCTTGCTTAGTAACAGATATTTTGGGCTCAATTGTAGTCATAAATCAACGATGAACTATAGTTATAAAGGTTCATACATCTTGAGAAGTCTATTAAAAGAGATACAGTGTACCTGATCCTAATCTTTATAAAAGAGTCATTGTAATACAACATTGTTTAGGGATGTTGTATTATGCAAGGGCTTAACTGCTTGTTATAAGGAACTTTTCTGAATTTCCCTTCCAAGACAGGAGCAAGCAAACGTCACAGCAGATCAGAGTGGAAAACTTTATTGTATGGGTTTTTTTTATTATTATTATTTTTCCCCTTAAAAATGTTTGGCTTGTTTTTCAATTGAATTGCACAGCTTATATGGCATATTAAAAGTGGAAAAAAATCTGAAATGATTTAATCTTGGTCTGTGTTTGTTTTTTTTACATCTCAAAAACCTGGCATTTTAACAGAGATGAGTAGACTTTTTATATCTATTGTAGTTCTAGAATCTCATTGGTTTCCATATAGAGGGAAAGTTACTTAAGAGAAGATGTTCAGATTTGTTGTTCTATATCCAATTTATTTATTTATTTATTTATAAAATTTGTATGCCGCCCAACTCCCGAAGGACTCTGGACGGCTCACAACATATGAATAAAAAAAGACAACAATAAAAAATATGGTAAACACAATTTAAAAAATATATCAGTATACAAATATTTACACATACATACATGGGCCAATCCATCGGTTATTGGCCCCAGGCCTGCCGGAAAAGCCAGGTCTTAACGGCTTTACGGAAAGCCAGTAAGGTGGGGGTCGTACGGATCTCGGGGGGAAGTTGGTTCCATAGAGTCGGTGCGGCTACAGAGAAGGCCCTCCCCCGCGGGCCCGCCAGCCGACACTGTCTGGCTGACAGGACCTGAAGAAGGCCGACCCCGTGCGACCTCACTGGTCATTGGGAGGAGTGTGGCAGAAGGCAGTCACACAGATAAACTGGTCCTGAGCCATGTAGGGCTTTAAAGGTAACAACCAACACCTTAAGTTGTGACCGGAGCACAATCGGCAGCCAGTGCAGCTCGCGAAGGATGGAACTCGTGTGGGTGTACCTTGGCACACCCACGACTGCTCGCGCAGCTGCATTCTGGACTAACTGTAGTCTCCGGACACTTTTTAAGGTAGCCCCATGTAGAGCGCATTGCAATAGTCATATATGCGTGCTTGCAGTACCACAAACTAGCCATAGTACCAAACACAGTACCACAAACTAGCAATCTATATTTTTAGCTTAGTGTGTTGTATGAAAGCAATCCATATGGTCAGTAGAAGGTAAAATCTATTTTGCAAACACAGAAAATAGGAACGAACAAGCCTTCGATGACTAGCAGCAAGGTGGATGGACTGAGTTATAGCAGCAATGAGTGCATCACTGGAAGATGTGAAGGACCAGGTTGGAGACAGACCACTCTAGAGAAGATCTTTGTATGTGGTCATTAAGAATCCACACTGATTTGATGGCATATAATCGAATCATGGAAAAATTAATTGTGGGAAACTGTTGTGTGAACCACAGCTAAACTGTATTTGTGTTTTGTCTTTTGATAAAAAAAACAAACCTAAATGTTTGATCTGCTTTTCTACAATTTCATTTTTTTTCTTTGTAATTTTGTACTTTACTATGTTAATTTGATCTTCCTTATTGAAGGATCTATGCTACATCTAAACTGATGCTAACAAATAAAAATCTTCATGCTAGCTAGAGGAAGGGTTCAAACCCAGCAATGTAAAAGTCAGGATCAGAAGTGTCTCTCTTGACCTTATTTTGGAATCCTAATACAAATAGGAGATGATGACTTTAGTTCCTCCCTCCAGTTACATTTCTAGTCCTATTTTTAAGAGATGATAAAATAATCTCATAAACAGCGCAAGGAATGTAACCTACCACAGAGGCAAATTTAGAGCAAGTTCTTCTCTCAAAAGAACTGCCTCTTTGACAAATCACAACTTTGTATATACAACAAATTTCTTCCTTGGCATTAATTCCAGATCTATCAAAAGGGGCCTTAATTTGTCCCACATTATTCTTGTGGGATAAACTAATATAAATTTAAAGAGTTTCTATAGTGAACAAAGAACATAAACTGGTTTTTTTCCTATAAGACAACCCCAATAAAGCCATCCTAATAAAAGCCATTTTTACAACAACAATAACCTGGCCAGATTGAAGAAGTTGAGAACTAACTTTATATTTTTAAATACTTATATTTTTTTTTTGTATCTTCTGCTGCTTTCACTAATTGGGGAGGGCAGGGGGGGGGGCAAGAAATTTGAGTAAATTCTACCTTGTTAAAAAAACAACACTTTATTTAATTTACGCAAAAGTACACTATCAAATACATAAAACTAGGTTTTTTGTCCAAATGCTATTGCAAAGAAGTAACTTTCACTGCAAAATGTTAATTTTATGCTAAAATTAAAGTTTCTCATAATTCAGAACAGGCGACTTGCAGTACATTATTATGATCAGTAATCACAGCTATGAACTTGTATTTCTTTAAACTAAGGGGGAGGGGGTGAGAGCAATTATTCAGAAGCCTTGCTGCCTTCTGCCAGGACCTTCATCAGTTGCGAACAGTTCTGTTCACAAATCCTTTTGACAGCAATAATACTTTTTCAATTTATAGTTTTGGCCCACTTCCCAACAACATCATCTGAAGCTTAAAATAGAGAGTGGGCGGGAAACTTTGATGTAGACAACCATTCAAGTTGCACTCCTCTAATACTCTGCTCAGTCATGACAAGGATCTGTTCTCCCTTTCACCCAACCCACATATGTACACATTATCCTTGAAATCGAATCTCTTAGACCCCTTGCAAGACAGCAATCATCTTTTTTGGAAACAGCTGACATTGCTTTGCTTGCACTCATCAACATAATAAAGATGTATGACTTTTCACTGGCGAGAAGTGCATCTTTCAAGCACTGATTAGAGGGGTGTTAAAATGTATTGCTTGGGACTTTAAAGTTCTAGGCAGTTTCCATCTTGTCTTCAATGCTTATGCTAACGCTTCTTTGCAATTACCACTTTCAGTTTAGCAGGGCTGTTTGCCCACTTCTACAAATAGCCTGTTAGGACTGGAAATACGAAGGTAGCATAGAGAGGAAAACTACCATTGGCCAAAAATAAATAATATCTCTGCTGGACATAATGGCAATCCCTTGGGATGAAAAGTTTATTATTTGCACAACTAGGTAGCTGCATGAAGCTTAAATTCTAAGATGCTAAGATAGTAGATTCTGAAAAGCAAGCAAGATCAATCATGGTTACTGCTTAAATCAGGGGTCCCCAAACTTGGCAACTTTGAGACTTGTGGACTTCAACTCCCAGAATTCTCCAGCCAGCTATGCTGGCTGAAGAATTCTGGGAGTTGAAGTCCACAAGTCTTAAAGTTGCCAAGTTTGAAGACCTCTGGCTTAGATGTTCGAAGAAACATCTACTTAGAAGACAACCAAGAAACATTGTTATAAGCTAGACTGGGAATTATTTAAAAAAAACAACAGCCTGGAAAAGGGTGATAGCAAATCATTTTCATATTCTCTACCTAGAATACTAGAGAATGTCCCCTTAAAACTGCTAGGAGCTGAATTTGCCTTAAAGAATACTTTTTCTTTTCTTTAATTATTATTTATATAATAACCTTGTGAAGATATTCAATGTACTTACCCATCCATAAAGAGAGTAGGAACAATCACAGATAACAATATAAAAGCTTGTTAAAGTAAACTATTGATTCCATGATAATATTCATATTTCCAGCTTCCTAAGTTGGTACAATATAAAGACATATTCATATTCTTATTCAGAGCAGCCCAGGCAATAATTCTGAGCAAGTGAAAGATGGATGATGATTTATCAGTTCTTAACTGGTCTCATAAAGTATAGAAAATAGTCTTTACAAAGCATTTAACTCAACAAGGAATTGTTCTGTACCACAGATTCAGAGGGAGGAAGAGAAATGGAAAATAGGTAGCTGAACACAGGGTCATACAAGAACAAATGTATTCCATAAGAACTGAAAATACAATTTGGCATCTGAAAGGGTTTTGTCAAAAAGTGTGCTCAAGGTGTAGAAAGGATGACAAAATTCAAGTAGGTGAGTCAAGGTGGAAAGACCTAGGTACAACATATATAGTGAGGTCTTATAAACATAGATTCCAGCAATTTCTTAGACCCTGATGTACTTTTTAAAATTCCAACTGGCTCCTTCTACATTCAACCAATGTTTATTATTGCTTCTGCGTGATTGTGGTGCGCCATAAAAGCTCTTTTCCCTGAAATACGCACCCTATAACCTGCAGCTCTTTGCCCCTTAATGTAGTGAATGTGGGTTCAGAGCTATGAGATCAGTTCACGAGCAGGGATTAGATCTGTAAACCTGGAAGAGACTGGATAGCTTTCAACCACTCATCTTTGTATACTGAGGTTCACTGTTCTTAGCCATGGCCACTCCTGCTCCAAAGAGAGATCCAGGACAGCTCTGACAACAATAGGTTATATAAGCTATGAAATTTGATGAAACCCATTATATATATATCGAACATTGCTCTCTCATCTCCCATACATATATCTTTCTGGTGAGATTGCTTCAATAGTTATTCATAGTTATTTTCTCACTTTATTAGAATGCCTGTTTCTTCATTATTTTGTTGATGTGAAATGGATACAGAATTTGAGTATTCTGATAAATGAACTTCAGGAAAATTGGAATTAAGTAATGATGAACCATTCTGTAGGGCAATTATATTTGACCCTTTGCTTCTAAGTTATGCCTGCTTTCTGTATATTCCATTTTTCTATTGGTTTTCCTTAATTAAGCAAACAACAGTAACTATTCTTTTGGAAAGTAATGTTACCAAATGTTAGTGTAAGTAATGGCAATTCTGAAAGGGAGCAATTCTGACTTAAGGACTTAAAGCTATTTTCCAATTACAACTCAAAAAGAATCTGGTAGAGCCCTAATGCAAGAAGTTGAACATTAAATTCAACAATCGCAAGAAGTCAAAAGTTATTTCGAAGGTTACCTGCAGGAAATTTCAGGTGGGACTGACTTCAGAAATTCATGACACAAAGGATCAGCTTATGAGCCTGAGTTATAAGTGAAGACTGGACAAAATGGAGGGGCTCTGCTCAAAATGCAACAGATCCGGACTACCCAAAAAGAAACTCGACATCTTTTAAGCTGACCTCTGCAGAAAATCAACCATGATGAGACGCATACAATCTCTAAAAGATTATTTCAAAGAAGAATGTGTGACTTTTTTCAAGCAGGCAATTGGTAGTCCTTGACTTACAACCACAATGGGACCAGAATTTCAGTTGGTAAGCAAGGCAGTTGCTTTTTTTTTTTTGCCATTCTTAAGTAAATCATTGCAGTTGTTAAATGAATTATGCAGTCATTAAGTGAATCCAGCTTCCCCCATTGACTTTGCTTGTCAGAAGGTAGTAAAAGGTGGTCACATGACCCTGGAACACTGCAACCATCATAAATACATGCCAGCTGCCAAGCACCCAAATATTAATCACTTTATCGTGGGGATGCTGCAATGGTCATAAGTGTGAGGACTGTTGTAAGTACCTTGTCTCAGTGCTATTGTAACTTCGAATGGTTGCTAAACAAATGGTTGTAAGAAAAGGACTTGTCTTTCAGTTGAAGTTGCAGTAGTAAGTACAAATAGGTCAAAAGTCATAATTACTCCCTTTTTGGCAGGAATTTTTGCAGTGACTTTCAGCGCACTCAAGTATTCTAGAGCCAAAAAATTCCAATTTAAAATATTCTAGGATACTGATATTGAGGGATAAATAAGAGAGTCAGTGATGTTTTGGGAAAACTCAGTCTACCTGCAACCCTGGAAACTCACAGTTGACTCTGGTTGACTCTCAGAACAGTGCTAAGCCCAACGTACTTTTCACAGTGTCGTTGTTGTGGAGAAAAAACGACAGGAGGAGTTTGTATACTATCTTAAACTCTTGAATTAAAGGCAGGATATAAATAAAATAAATAAAATTTAGCTGCATTCTCACACAACACTCTAAACTAGACAGCATAGCTTACACAACACAGTGCAGATTTATGAAGCGAGCCAAACCAAACCAAGCACATTGTATCAAGCAGTTCAACAATTGTGAAGGTTATTGTGGGATGCAAATTTTAAGAAAGGGCTTAGGTGGGTGGTTTGGGATCAGCGCTGTTCTGCAGCATGTGGAAGGCAATGCAATATAATAAATTAGAAAACTTGAGCCAGTATCTCCTGCACCAAACTTTATGGTGGCTACATGAAACTTAAATTATAATAATAATGATAATGATAAGAAACAGGCAGGCACCTGCTACATAACACCCCAGACTTAACAACTATTAATAAGAATGGCAGACAGCAGAACAGAAGAGAAAGAATTGGAGAAGATAACAAAATATAAAGAGCTGCAAATAGAAATAGAACAGTGGCAAAAGGAAACAAAGATAGTAATAGGTACCTTGGATGCAATCCCAAAACAACTGGAGCATTTCTTGAAAACCATCAGCATTGATAAAATGCCGAACTGCAAAAGGCAGTTTTGCAGCTTTATTCAGCTTTATTCAGAACTGCTTACGCCTTGCGATGATACCTCTAATGCCATCGGATATCCACATCTACCTATTCCAGGTCCTGGGAAGGACTCCATAGGTAGATAAAAATGCCAAATCCCCTGTAAACATGTTACTGACTGTGTGACAAAGTATATAATGGAGTCTTGGGGAAAATACTAATTATCATCTTTGTCCCAAGCATGATCTTGAAAAAAATAACAGGAACAGGACAAGAAGACAAACAACTTCAACTATTTCCCCTTCTGACTGCACTAAATGTATATTTTGATTACAAAAATTCAAAATAGCTAATGGAAGCTACAATCATGATATACAAATATTCTGATCTGGTTCTGATGTGTTTCAGGGCCTGATTCAAAATTAAAATTGTCATAACAGACTGGTAGAAGGACTGGGATCTCCCTACTAATTATTTTGTGAATAAATGATAGAAAATTTGGAATGCATAATTAAGCAGCTAAGGTTATGGGCAACCTCATATTATTTAGGATAGTTGAAAATCCAAATAGCTGGAAAGAATTTATTGAAAGTAAATGAAGGAGTGAAAAACATAAAATCATTGCAAGTAAATAATACACCGAGGGTTGAAATAGTCTACTGTAAACTCACAAGTATAGCTTGATCTGAGAGAAACTCTGTTTCTTTGTTTAAAACATTTTAACTCTGCTCTTCAGCTGAAAAATTCTCCCAGAGCTCATACAAAGATTAATAATAAGACAGTCTCCTGCCCTCAGGCTTACAATCTAAAGGACACGACAGAATAGAAAAGAGATCTGTGTTGTGTTGGCGTACTCAATGAAAACATTGACTCGGTGTGCGACAGCTGTGAAAAGGGCATGCTTCATGCCAGGGGTTACTGAGAAAGCAGAAAAAATAATGCTGGTGGTATTATAATAACCTCTGGTGCAGCACACATTTGTAATATTGCATACAATTCTGTTCCCTATCTCAAGAAAATACAATAATGGAGATAGAAAAAGAATAAAACACAGCACCCCAAAGAGTGAAGAAACATTCATTTAGTAAAGTGCTTATTGATGCATTTCCCTTGTGGAAATAGCCATTATTTAGATTGCTTTTAAAAAGATGACCATTAGTTAGATGGCTTTTTAAAGATATGTTCTTGGGGAATTTTCTCTATCAATTATTATTTAGTCTAAACAGCAAGGGAATATTTATGTGCGGAGGCAGCATTCAGAATGAAAAGATTCTGCATTTTATTCATCCTATGAGCTTCATGAAGGCATGTGGCTGACCACAACAGAAAACAAGATAATGAATAAAATACATATGTAATTTGCTCTGTAATTTTTCATATGTTTGCAGTCAATAAGAATATATTTGCAATCATAAGGACTAAGAGACTTTATCTACCTGTAATACAATTAGAAGCAATTTAATCAAAATCCTTGAAAATCTTCAAAGACTGCACCTAAGATTTTTGAGTGCACTATCATTATGATTTGCAAGCTTATTTGAAGTTGCTGGAAATACCAGTTACAATCATTCTGTCATTCATTCCAAGAGTGGGGAAGCAAATATGCATTAATCTTGATTCAGCACACACCTAAGCTCCCACCTAGGTTTTTTCAATGATTTGTTATGAACTGGGTCAGTGAGAACTCAATAACAACAAAATTGGAACTTTTTTCTTTTCTTACAAAGAAAGCAGTACACTTAAGGGAAATTATATTGAGATTATTTCATAAATTAAAATATAAAGGCAGAAGAAACAGCAGAGGCATGTTATTCTAAAATGTACTCCCCTTATCTAGATTTTAAATAAAAATAAATGTTCAATCTGCTGTTAAATTGCAGATTTCAGCCAATCCAAACAATATATCACAGGGCATTTTCATAAATCGAACAAAAATACTTTTGTTCGATTTAAAAATGAAATTTAATTGATAAAACCCTATCTTACATAAAAGCCAAAATTAATGAGTCACGTAAAAAAAGCAATTCCCTATTTTGCAGTTTTTCACAACATCCCACAACCTTACATGTCTGCATGTAAGTTCTCACCACTCACATGTATGCACAGCCCATTCAAAGCTTTCGATGTGGTTCCTGTTGCTCCTTTATGTAGCATTCACTTCAGATTTCTCTCCTACATGTAGCACTCAATCCTGAACTTAGCAGTGTTCTGCTTAGATGATAGTCCTACCGTAGTTGATGGTGAGATTTTTGTTCCTATCTCTTCCTCTCCCAGGCTCAAAGAACTGCCTGCAATCTCTTCTTACCCTAACATACATTCATTCTGGCAGAGTTCTTTATTAAATTGAAGTTTCTAATTCAAACTCCTTGGGATTCAGGCAAATTTCTCACTGCTTTCCCTTCCTCAGATGTCATTTTCCTCATAAGACACTGTCTACCTCTCAAATACAATTCATTACAGAAATCTCATCTGAAGTATGAACTTTGGGTTTGAATCCATGTTAGCCGTACAAAGGCTTGGATCAGTGTATGCTGTCAAATTCTGGAATGCTCATGTAGATTTTGGAATCTGTACTCTCAAAATGTATTGTGGGTAGGGAGGGAAGGCAAGAAAATATGTACCAACAGAATTTTTTTTATCTTAGGCCTTTTCTAAACTGCAATCATAAGTGTGTGTGACTCTTGCTCTGACCAGATGGAAGTGAAGCTGGCTTTCTGGGTTTCAGTTCCTGTTTTGGTCACAGTGATGACCTGATCTCCTATCTGCATGGTATCCATTGGTAGAGTTCCTTGCTTCTTCACCCAAGCCAGTAAAGCAAACATCCTTCCTGTGGTTGTTCAGGTGGCTTCATGAGCCCCCATTGCATTGATTCCCCCTTTAAATTGACAGCTTCCCACCTGATTTGTCCACCAGTGAATCAATTTAAAAAGAAAACTGACATGATTCTTGCCAATTTCATCGGGTTAAAAAAAAATAAATC
>QLTV01002471.1:459735-487076 GCA_003457575.1 Thermophis baileyi
AGGGAGGGAGGGAGGGAGGGAGGGAGGAAGGAAGGAAGGAAGGAAGGAAGGAAGGAAGGAAGGAAGGAAGGATGGATCAAAGCTTTACTACTATTTCTGTACTTTGTGCTATAAGGGGTATCTGGCAGAACTCCTGTTAATTTTTCCAATTTAAAAAGAAAGAAAAAGAAAGAAAGGAAAGGGCCACATTTTTAAGTCCCATCAATGACCTTCTTTGTGTCCAAGTGGAGTGGAGAAATGAAATTAAATTCATCAGATTCTGCTTGAACCAGCCCAAGCCTAAAAACACTATTTTTGATATTGCAGCAAGAAAAGACAAGTGGTGGCTGCTTTTTGGCAGGCTGAAGGTGAGTAGAGGGTGATGTTCTGTTCATGCACTCAGAAAATGGGTAGTAGCTCATACTCTTGTGGGGGCAATCTGGTCAGATGGATCAGCTCTTATTTTTAAATATCAGACAATTATTACTACAGTAATGCCAGGAGCATCAAAGCGCTTCTGGGTTGAAAGGATTGAACAGTGACATCACTGTTGCCCAGGGACACCCAATTGGGGGCTCCTTTCACGTCCCTGTTAAGTTGCCCACTGAAAGTGCCCATCTATCTACTCACAATTGTCCACTTTTGAATTGCTGGGTCAGCAGGAGCTGGAGCGTGTGACAGGAGCTCACCCTGTCCCATGGCAGGTCTCAAATGTGAACCTGCTGTTCATCAGCCCAGCATCCTAACCTCATGAGCCACAGTACTCCTGCCAATATCATACAATTTAGAGCAGTGATGCTCAACCTAAGCAACTTTAAGATGCATGGACTGGCTGGGGAGCTCGCCCATCTTAAAGTTGCCAAGGAGCAATGATTTAAAGGATACCACCTCCACATCAGCTAACAGTAAACAATAAAATCACTACCATTAAGCTATCACAGGTGCCCTGGTCCTTTTTCTTTTTACAAGATTACCTGTACTTAACTCTTCTACTCCTTTCTTGCATGAGAGAAAAGATGGTTGGCTGTCAGGCAGCTTTTACTTGACTGAAATGAGTGAACTATCTGCAGCTATTTGCAAATATGACCTTAGTAAATACAGGACTGCATTTGGATCCAAAACAAGTTTTAAAGTCACTGGTAATTCTGAGCTTCACCACCTCATTCATTCCAAATCAGGATAGAAGAAAATATGTTTGAATACAGGAGGATACAGGAAACCCCCTCCGAGGGATTCTCTTTGCTAGTGCCTGATTTGATAATTGGCTGTAAAGAAAACAAGTTTTGTCCTGCTGTGTCTCCATTAACGTTCTCAGCTGGCATCATTTGTTGACACCTACATTAAAAAGGCACTCATTTCCCAATGGAACCGTAGAACAACTCAAGCCAAGTTCTCCCTTTTCTTTCAGGATACTGATATGCTTGGTTTTTTTAGAAATATAGTTCAATGCTTGTGCTATTAATACCAACATTCCCAGACATCATGTTAGCTGGGTAGAAGAGAAAGATGAATTGGGAAGAAAAGGAAGTATATAGGTACTGATTAATCATTACTCTCAAATTACCTGCCAAGTCTAGAAAGCATATTTGGAGTAGCAGTATATACAGGTAGTCCTCGACTTACAACCACAATTGAGCCCAAAATTTATGTTGCTAACTGAGAAATTTGTTAAGTGAGTTTTGCCTCGTTTTACGACTTTTCTTGTCACATTTATTAACTGATTCACTGCAGTTGTTAAATTAGTAACATGGTTGTTAAGTGAATCTGGTTTCTCCATTGACTTTGCTTGTCAGAAGGTCAAAAAAGGGGATCACATGAGCCCAGGACACTGCAACTGTCATAAATGTGAATTTGCTGTCAAGCATCTGAATATAAATCACGTCATCATGGGGATGCTGCAATGGTCATAAATGTGAAAAATGATCATAACTCACTTTTTTCAGTGCTGTTGTAACTTTGAACGGCCACTAAATTAACTGTTGTAAGTCGAGGACTACCTGTGCTTCTATCAAATTTCATTTTGTCAGTTTGTTTTCTAAACTGTTTCTGAATGAGGCTGCAAGTAAAAAAAAAAAAGCATACATGAAAATGTGTCCTTTTTTTTCAAACTAGATTCTATAGTACCATATAATGGTAAATGTCAACTGCTTGCAGCAAAAAGCAAATCAAACAAATTTTGCGACAAACCAAGGATTAAGGCCAACTGATGTCCTAAGCCAGGGGTCTTCAAACTTGGCAACTTTAAGACTTGTGGACTTCAACTCCCAGAATTCTCCAGCCAGCTGGCTGGAGAATTCTGGGACTTGAAGTCCACAAATCTTAAAGTTGCCAAGTTTGAAGACCTCTGTCCTAAGCACTGCACAACAGCAATACCCCTCAGTCGTTCCATTATTTAACTGACAAAATAAGACACAGTGCCGAAGGTGAAATAACAGATTACAAATTAAAAATTCAAGTTTTCTTCCAGGCCATACACCAGGCCAGATTCCATAACTATATTATGTATAATTTTTAAAAAATATTTATTTTAACACTAAATAACAATAAAGCAATATAAGTAAATGATTTACTTATCCTGAGGACAATAGAAAAAAATGCAATATTTTTAATACACTTTTTAATAAAATTGTTCATGCATTTAAAAAGTGGGCAGGGCATCCATCAGTTACACCTGCCATCATGATTTGTTTTATTCCCTCTCCCTGGACATTCCTGCCTCACAGGATTGTTATAAAGATAAATTAAAGAAATGCTTTCCATGCCTACTTGGGGAAATATCCTATAAATGAACAGCTTTAAATCAGTCTTCTGTTGGCAATGTGTACTGGGAGACTATAACCCATCTAGCATGCTTGGATGCATAACCCCAATATACCTGAAAGGAGTATGGGAACTGGTTTGATGTCAGCAGGGATGGGTTCTAACTTACCTTGCTGCCGGTTCGCTTCCTCCCACGCTGCGTGGGCGCGCCTCATGGGCGCGCATGCGCAGTGCCGAAAAATAAAAAAAATCCAAAAAAAAAAAGCCGAAAACAAGATGGTGACGCATTCGCAGTGCCAGAAACTCGGCTTCTGTGCATGCGCAGAAGAAAAAAAAATTAAAAATCCCCCCCCCCAAAATGGCGGCGCCTACGGACCAGCACCGACCGAACCGGCTCCGTGACGTCACCATGACATCACCAGTGGGTCATTACCGGTTCGGGTGAACCGGTCTGAACCGGGAGGAACCCACCTCTGGATGTCAGGATGTATAATCCATTATTGCACAGAAATCCATGCAATATGGCTTCCTCTCTGAAACCAATGGCTTAAATTCAGAAGCCAAAAGACTGGCTGAATGAAGATTCTTCTCAGCAGCAAAAGCAGAGTGCATTGCGCTGAGCAGGAGAAATGGTACATAGCATTTCTCTCATAGCATTTACAGGTTGAAGGATCAGGGGAACCCCCTCTTTCATTTGTATAAGTTTAGCATTCCTTTTCGGTCATGAAATATTTAGAGCCATGCCCATAACTCATTAAGAAGCTTTGGGATTTGGGAACCCAGCTGTTTTCCTTCCTATTTCTGAAATATTACACACCGTTAAGGAGCAACCCTTATTTCTCCCGACTAGCTTCTCACTCTGGATCAAATCCAGCCTAAGGGTAATTGTGCCAAGAATGCTTAGGCTAGTTGACAGGCTGCTGCCCTTGATGGTTAGAGAAGAAAGGGAACAACTAAAGTGTGATAATTTGTTCTAAGTGGGACATGAAGTGTTCAGCATAAGGTGTAGAGCAATGCTAAGCACTGAAAGACAAACAAGAAAATGAACTGAGAGACTGACAAAATGGCAGGGAAAACATGTAAGGAAAAATAGGCGCTTAGGGCTTATTTGTTAATATAAAAATCAGTTGTTTGTAATCATAAAATGCCAACGGCAGCCTCATTCAGCCCCTCAAAGGGCTCTTCTGGAGCGTAACTCAGTTAGTGCTCCTGATTAAAAGGGGTAATTGTAAATTGAGCATCGCTCAACAGCCTTTGAATTGCACATTTCAAGCCATCTGGATTTTAAAGAGAGACTTTTCCTCCACCTCCCCTGCCTAACACAGTTCTAACACAATTAGTATTCCATGGATATTTCTATGAATCACACAAGTAATGCTACTTTAAATTCTAGTTGAGCCAAAAGCAAAGGTGAGCACCTTATTAGTAATGACTCAACTTGTTGGATTCTGGCACAGAAGACGCTTGAGACAGGTTGGGTACAACAGCTCTTTATTGTGAGTGTCTCCAGACTCCAGCAACAAGGCATTCTGACAGCCGGCTTTATATACCGAGCTGTCAGTGATACCAACCAATCAGGGCTCTCAATTCTCCTGCCAGAATGGAGGACCTGACAGTAAACTATTTACATCTTAATATACAACACAACTGAATATTTTTACTCACACTCCGTTTTAAGAAATGTCAAAATGGTGGCAGAGCTTTAACCACCACTGTTTTTGACCACAGCTGGTACATCAAGGTCTGCAAGTAAAAATGTTTGATGGAATAAATTCCTAGCTTGTTTTTTTCCCCTCACTTTTTTGGTTTTCATATCTTGAAGTGCTGCTATGCAACAAAGCCTCCAACCTGGGATGTAGGTGGGATGTGATGGTGGCAGGAAGCTGTGTGGCAAAATATGGCACTGGTTACATGATCTCAACCACTACGAGTTTTCCGAAAGAAGGAACTAGAGGAAGCACCAAGCAAGCTTTTTGGAGAGATTCTTAGCAAAAGCTGAAAATAATTTTTCTCATATAGCACAACCTTACTGTAAGTAGGGGGTATTTGGCTAGCTATTTTGGTAGTTAGTTATGAAAGGATACCCTAAGGCCTAAGCACCTGAGCTTTTTGCTGGGCTGTTTTATGATGAATCTCCTCAATCATGAAGTTTAGAACTGTTTATCTGGATATTGCATACAAGGCTCTTGATGGCTATGGAAGCATCCTTCTTTTCAACATTTTCTTAAGAAGAGTGACATAGCATTATCAGTTATTGCATTATGTAATAGGTTGTTTAATTACCAGACTCCTCCACCTCTCACCAGGATTGAATAAATATTGTGCCTGACGGCTGTCATTTGAACTTTCCCTGTTAGGAAATTTATTCTTTCTAGCTTCAACAAGGTGGAGTGGCTCTTGAAGCTAATGAAGGCTAGCAAAGTATTGAAAAGATATTTAAAGAATGCCGCATTATGGAGCACAGTCTGTTTGCGAAATTCTCATCACTAAGAATATCATCTGAAATTGATTCTGACTTTTGGCCAATTTCATCAAGAAGCAGAATATCAATCTCAATATGTATCACATTTACCAAAGATTCATTCTATTCCACTCCACTCAATTCCTACATACATACATACAAGAAACACACACATTAATATTTGTTATAATATCCAGAATATAAACAGCACATTCATCAGAACATCTATCACTTTAAGAATTTGGAAAATCTGTTAAATTAACCATGATGCCATTTACCTCCATTTCCAAATTAGCCTATGATGAATGATTCCCATCCACAACCCTCTACAATCTTCCCCCTTCCCCCTTACATATGTGTTGAAATGCATTAAAAACCCATATATTTTTTCAATGCAGCTGGTTTTCAGGTATGTGTGTGTTGTACGAGTAATAATCCTTTGCAGTATTGAAACTTTCTTGCTGTTGGTGTGTGTATGTGTGAATGAGAGAGCCCTAGGACTTTATAATGAGGCTAAGAGCATCCTTGGTCTCCTTTCTTTAAATTTGGTATGTAAATAGCATTTTTGGATGGAGCTAATCAAAAGAAGCAGCTCTGGCAGCCTTTTCTATGTGATACCTTCTCCTGGGCTATTATTCCCATATGCTCCAGTCAACCATTGCTTACATCAGGGGTCCTCAAACTTGGCAACTTTAAGATTTGTGGACTTCAACTCCCAGAATTCTCCAGCCAGCATAGTCCACAAGTCTTAAAGTTGCCAAGTTTGAAGACCTCTGGCTTACCTAAACATCTGTGTAAATTGTTCATCAGTTAAATCAAAGGTGCATCTTTGAAAAATTAACTGACCATTCATTTGTTGACAAATCCCAAGTATCGCCATCCTGTTTCAAGTTAACATCTTTATAAAGTTCTAATCTTCCATATCCCCAACTTAATCCTCTGGACATGCTAGCTAGAAATCCTAGGAGCTGCAGTTCCAACATGTTTGGAAACTGTTTGGAATGTACTAGGTTAGGGAAAACTGGCTTACAAACTACAATTCCTATGTCCTATGTAGCTATTTGGAAAGCTACAAGAGTGCATCAATAAAGAGCACAAAATACAAGAAAATTCACATTTCATTCATTTCGAAGGTAAGTCCTAACTTCACAGGACAACCTTAGATGAACTGATTTTATTTAAGAAGAAGGAAGAGGTAGCCCTCTTTAGCTAACTGAGAAAAATACCTGAATACAAACTTGAATCAAAAATATTTTTAAAAATGCTTAATATTTCTTTCTAATAACTTATTCCTCATTATTATTTTTGTATAACAAAAATACCCCTGAAAGAGAAAATTATCTAAAATGTATGTACCTAAAATTATCTAAAATATTAATTTATTTGAGGAATAGATGACTATTATTATTGGAGGGTCACTACCTTCAACTAGAGTGGCATGCATTTCTCTGGTACAGGAGAAATATGGCACATCGATATTTCCAAAGACATTATGTAAGAAACGCATTGTTATCAGTGTGGGACAAAATTAAACAACAAAACTATAGGGAAATACCAATTTGCTCTCCACCTTAGAAGCATTGATACACCCAAATCTTATAAATATGGAAAAAATTGTTTCTTATAAGGATATATTAAATGAGAATGGTGAATTGAAAACCAGATTAGAACTAAAAGACCAAGGGGTGGAATTAGAGTGGTGGTCGTACCTGCAGATACAATCATGTTATGTGAAAGATGTGAAAACATGGGGTTTTTATAGAGAACTAACAACATTGGACAAGATATTAGTGGTGACTGATGACAAATTGATAAGGATACGATACAATTATTTATTAAATTATAAAATGGAAGAAGAACAAGTTAAAGAGACGATGATAGTATGGGCTAAAAATTTTGGATAAAATATAGATTTGGATAAATGGCAAAAGCTTTGGGAGAGAAATCGGAAATTGACAATGGCCACATCATATAAGGAAAATCTCTATAAAATGTTCTATAGATGGCATCTGCCCCCGGCAAGATTGGCCAAAATGTTTAGCAATATGTCCCCAAACTGTTGGAAATGTAAACAAATACCTGGCACGTATTACCACATGTGGTGGACCTGTATAAAGGCAAGGAAATTTTGGATACAAATTCATATGTGGTTAGAAAAAATGACCAGACAACATATAGAGTTTAAGCCAGAATTATTTTTATTAGGCATTATATCAGATGGTTATGATAAAGGGACAATATACCTAATATGACACATCTTGACCGCAGCAAGAATTGTGTATGTGCAGCAGTGGAAGAGCGACAACACCCCTTCATGTGACCATATAGACCAAGCCAAGTCTAAAAACGCCAGGGAATTTCTAGAAGCCTGGCACTGTGACAAAACAGCCATCAATAGACACAATAGACAAAAGAGACTATCACCCTGTCCAAAAAGGAACAAAAAGACCCAAGCACCTCTCCACCAGCAATCAGCACCCAGATCAGCATAGATCAGTGATGGTGAACCTATGGCACGCGTACCATAGGTGGCACGCGGAGCCATATCTGAGGGCACGCGAGGCGTTGCCCTATGTCAGCTCCAGCACGCATGCGCACCCTGGCCAGCTGATTTTCGGCCTTCCGGAGGGAGGGGGGAGGCCGTTTTCACCCTCCCCAGGCTTCAGGAAAGCCTCCCGAGCCTGTGGATGGCGAAAAACGGACTCAACGGGCCTACCGGAAGTTCAGAAATGAACTTCCAGTAGGCCCATTGGGCCGTTTTTCACCATCCCAGGCTTCAGGAAAGCCTCCTGAAGCCTGGGGAGGGCGAAAAACAGCCCAACGGGCCTTACAGAAGTCCGGAGGCTTCAGTGAGGCCTATGCGCATGCATGGGGGGGCAGCACAGGGGGGTGATTGTGCGCGCATGCGTGGGGGGAGGGCATTGCATTATGGGTGTGGGCACGCGCGCACCGTTTTGGCACCCGAGCAAAAAAAAGGTTCACCATCACTGTTCTAGAATATGATGGTCAGAAATAACTGTACAACACTAGCACTGTTTAAAATAGTATATATGTTATTTTGTTTTTACCTATGTTTCATGGCAAGTGGAATGCCAGGAAAATTACACTGTATTCAATATATTTATATGTAAACAATAAAAATATATTTTAAAAAAATATTAATTTGTTCAATTAATATTTCTGATGATGCCTCCAATGAGATTCAGTCTTTTATAATTGATCAATATTTATGCCAATTTTTTAAATGTTTAAGTGGCACTCACAAAATTTTTAACACCAACATACAAATGAGAAACCAATACAAATAAGATGACAATTAGTCTCCATAATGATTTGCCTTCCTTAGATGAACATATGGATTGGACTTGGTTTCCCATTGTATCTAAATCAAAAACTGCCCTGAAATACAATGGCGAGAAGATTATGGAACAGAATGTTAATGCAGAACTAAGTTGTTCACAAATATAAACAAGTGACCAGGCTGGAAATAATAGTTGTATTGGAATAGATCAGCGAAGTGCAAGACTTTCCTCAGAAAAGACCAAATACAGCAATTCAGGATCTCTACTAATGTGTTTGCTCACATATGTGGAATGTGTACAAAGAGGAAGAATGTGTACAAGGAGGGAGGGAGGGAGGGAGGGAGGGATGGAGGGAGGAAGGAAGGAAGGAAGGAAGGAAGGAAGGAAGGAAGGAAGGAAGGAAGGAAGGAAGGAAGGAAGGAACAAGCAAGCAAGTAAGAAGTGCAATGAGTAAACTGCTAGACAGAGTTACCCAGGTTCTAATTCTTCCTTGACCGCAGAGGCCAGCTGAGTGACCTTGGGCCAGTTACCCTCTTGTGAGATCCCAAAGAGCAGCAAGCCAAACTAATTACCATCGCACACTAGTCACATCACACATTGATGGCTTTGCCATGCAAACTAGCCAAACGCAGTGCAAACAAGAGGATCCTGTAACAACAACTAGCACCTTGAACGGATTTCAAAGCACATAGAACGTTAGTGAAATTGATATATACAGTAGTAAAAAGTTATCCAGTGTTACTCGACAGTGAGATGGGCAGCACATAAATGTAATATATAAGTATAAAAAATGCCTGCAGTTCCCAAAACATGTAGGGGCTTATTTTATCCTTGAGCTAAAAAAATATATGGATATTGAAGATACATCTAATCAGGCTCCCTTGACTCCCTTTTGCTAAAATATCAAAATGGCTTCTCAGCAAGAAACTGGGCACTGCACTAAACTTCAGGAATAATTGCCACAACCCACCACCACTACAATACATGTTCTCTCTGAATCTCAAGTTTCCTACCAACGTCATTTCTAGCTTAGAAAATGATATTATACATGTTAGAAATAAATCTACCCGATGGATTACTAATATAATTAAATTGTTCTCAATACTGTACTTCGGAAAATGTTATATATAAAAATTCCTACTTTTAATGGCTACTACAGAGATTCCTTTCCCTATATAACTCCCATGTCTCCCTCCCTGGACATTCTCCCTACTTCTTGACATCATACTGATCCTGCCTCTCTTATGATCCTGTGGAAAACTGTGCAAAATTGAAATATAATATCCAAAAGGAACAGCTGGATGCACCCCACCACCATGACCCAATCTGCATGCATTCCATTGATTTAATGAATTCGACATAACTGACAGTGTTTCAGTTAATCCAGTTGGTGCCAACACAGACAGCTACCATTCTTCATTAATATATTTGCAGAATCAAAATAATAGTTTAAAAGGCTGAAGAGTATAGGGCTACACAGGATCAATGTCTCTGTTAAGGGTTTCCATTCTGGACTCTCAGCTATTAGGGGAAACTAGGACAACCTGGGGGCTAGTATCACCATCACAACCCAAACAACAAGGAATATTCCTCCTTAACACGGAATTATTCCTATGCATATATGTTCTACAAGCAGTACTTATATTTATCTATAAAAACGTTAAACATGTTTGGCTCATTCCCTGTTCAGGGGTGAACCATTCACTAAGCACTCCATTTATTCTCATGCATCCAAAAATCATTTATCACTTTTGTAACATTGAGTAACTAGCCTTTAACTCAACGCTCAGGTAAAATATTCTCTAATTCAAGTCTATTCCTTTTTATCATATATTTTCCCAAAATCAACTAACATAAAATCAACTTCATCATATTCATGCATTTTCAGTGACCAGCTGGATAACAACAGCCTGGTTTGCATACCTCCCACTTAGCTTAAAGCTGTGCTGCACTTCCTAAATACTGCTAATTGTTACCTCCATATGAGCAGACATACGCTTAAATCACAAATTTGGACAAACAGATCTTTTTCTCACATACTTTCCAGTCACCATTCTCATTCATTATTAGGGTTGTGAATAACCATTTCTGCACTCTTTTGTTTAATTCCGACAAATAGATTCATTTATGTCCCATAGTAGAATATATTTTTCCATACTGGCTTGCATTCATTCATAACGTTGCACAATTTCTCCCCAAACTAATTTCTTGTCCTTTCATTATCACCCTTCACTGCAGTGTTAACACACACTTACCAGTTTTCATATGCACCCACAACAAACTAGAACTAGATGATATCAATTCATACTTTCTGAAATGTAATAATTCGTAATTATAGTTAGAACTTCACTTCATCAATTCTGCCCCACAGGATCAGACTACCTTCATTCAGTTTTATTATATCCATCCTTGGTTTCAAAAACACACAACATATTCATTTTTTTAAAATTACATTTCATTCATGAATTCATGCTTTTCACTGTCTTCACATTCCAAGTTGCAATTTTCCATATGCCGTGGCATTCACCAGATGGGTCTAAGAATATTGACCTCTGTCATCCATCATGGCTTTGGTCAATGGAGGCTTTTCACATAACAGCATTTCTAAAATAGACAACATGTACAATAGACTAGATTACCAGCCTAATTTTATCTATGCTACTGCAGCTTTCCCTGCTAACAGTAATGACAGTACCAGACAGTTTTGCTTCAGTGTTATCCTAAACACATCATGTTTATTGTATGCAAGCTAGTATCTCTAATCTAGAGACTATCTTGCAAGTCATGATACTGTTGGCACAATTTAAGATTGTAAACCTTTCTAATGAACTACTGATAATTCATTATGCTTTGCACTATTCCAGTTTATACAAATGGTAACATATGATGCCCCATTTCACTTTGTAAATCATCACTTGCCTCTTTTTCCTCCATAACAATACCTATAATCTTCTGCCAACCTGACCATCTTGCCTTTGTTTATAGCAGAAAAGTACAAAATTTCAGTGCCATAAAAACTATCAATCCAACATCTTAAAGAGGAAGATACATATTTTTGTCTCCTTAGGATGATCTTAAAATGCTCAAGTTCCTATTCCAATATGAAGATTAACCTCCGATTTGTAGCTTCCTTTCTCCAAACCAAATCATAAGTAGCAGATTTGTAAAGTGGCTGGATCCCAATAATAGATGTTTGCACATAAATCAAAGCAGCTCTTACAGCAAATACCTTGACCCAGCCTCAGAAAACATCTTTCCAGGAACACACACCCCTTCCTGGATATAGACACTTCCTGCATTTAAGAAAAGGAAAAAAGGCAAAATAGGCAAGGAACTCTTTCATAACTTGTTTGTTCTTTATCCACATTTCTTAGAAGTTGATAGCAAACTCCTTTTACAGTAATTTGTTTTAATAAAGGATTCTTTTAAATAGGGTCAGCTCAAGGAGGATTGATAATCTGTCATAGCCATTCTGGAGACATCAATTAAAGTCCAGTATCTACAAAGCAAAAACATAGTTTTAAAATTCCTTTTTCACACCTCTATAGATATGCAACTTTCATTAGCAAAAAGCTGCAACTATACAGACCCCTTCATCTAGAGACCAAGAGGGACATACAGTTCAAATCCAGTTCCAACAATTTGATCCATTTTGAATCACTGATTCAATCTGATCTAACAATTCACTTGAAAAAAATGAGATTCAGATTTACTTTGGAGATTTGATTGAATTTCCAGTGAAATGTGAAATTTTGTTTCACACACTTTTGGCTCCATGTTCACAACTTTACTGGATAACTCAAGCAGCAGAAAGCTTTAGGATTATTCCTTCTTTATTTCTAACCATAATCAAGTTTTAATTATAAATCCTTTGACTGTTCCCTAACAAAAAATACTGTATAGGTGGCTAAACAGAATAGTAATATAAATAAAAACTTCTGGGTGAACGTAAACACACACATACAAACACACTGCTCCACAAAGTTCTGTTTTCTTTTTAAAAATTAATGAAAGTGGGAGGGGAAGAATCATGCTGTAAACCCCACCATTATTATACAAGTTTCTACGGATGCCCATGGATTGAATTAAAAAAAAATGATAATCTCAACAGAAAGGAGTACAGGCAGTCCTTGCTTAATGACCACAATTGGAATTAAAGATGTTGTCACTAGGTGCTTTGGCCACTAAGCAGGAAAATCATATGACTTCATCAATCTTATACCCCTTCCCACTCAATCATTAATCAAGTCATCAAAGTCATTAGGTGAAAAATCACGTGACTGATACTTTTGATTTTACTTCAGCATTCTGCATTAATGGTGCAAGCTGGTTGGGAAGCACACAAATGGAAATCACATGACTGCATGATGCTGACACTGCAACGGCCAAAAATGCACACTGGTTGCAACACATCTGAATGGCAATAACTTTAAATAGTCATTAAAGAAGGCAGTCAGTAAACAAAGTCTACCTGGACTTGGCTAACTCCATTTAAGCTGAGAAGCTAAACAGGATTGGGCCTAGTTGGTATTTGAGATGGAAACTACTCGAATAAATATTAAAGCATTAAGCAGGAGAGAGATGAAAGACAGAAAGGGAATATCTTCTAATATAATGGTGACACGAATAAAAGTTAGAATAAAGACAGAAATAAGAGAAAGGGGGAATAGCAGCATACATATTGTTATAAAACAAGATAAATGTAATGTTAAGAGGGAGGTTTAGAAACTGAACGGCGGTAGTATTATGTTTAAACAATATGAAATAATCAAAGGTTATAATTTAAAATAAATAAGTATTACTACTAAAAACGTATAAGCTGGATAAATGTAACAACTATGATTAATATTATTATTTTGTTCGTATTGAAATGTATGGCACCCAGGTGTCACACTATTCACGCATCAATATGTATATGTAACATAAAATAAAAAACTTGAGATGGAAATGACTTATATGCGCCAGGACTCAGACCATAATTCTTGTTTTGAAGAAGAGGCTCCAACAAAACCTGTGGAATGCCAGCCTCAGGAAACACAAAGTAAGAATCACCTGAAGCTGGTCAAACTCAGACACCACAGTTGAAGCAATCAGATGATGACTATGTTAGCCGTTCCAGCCCCTGCACCAGGTTGATTAAAGGCACCTGGCTGATTTAAAAGGCATCCCGGAACATGATTCCTTGTTGGAATCAGTCACCTGATTGCTGGCATTTGACATTTTTGTGGATTCTTTTTGTGAAATTCTAACCTCTGAACTGGCTGATAATTAAGACAGACCTGGCTCTTGGAACTCTGGAATAAATTTTGACTATTCCACAGTGTCCCTGTTAAAAGCAAAACCATTCAGACCACCTTCTTTAAAGATTCTGTTTTATAAACTGCTAATTTCCATAATGACCATCTATGACTGTATAATTGAAACCAGAAGCAGGACACTATCATTGAACCCATCTTGGAAGAAGGAAAGGCAAACCAGTTACTTTAATCCAAAAAGACCCTGATTTAGATTTGTCCATTAACTGAAGTCACTAGGAGTCAAGTTCAATTTAGAGGAGACATCGCTATTTATTAGCATAATCCTATGAAAAAGCTAATTTTCAGACTTCCTGTCACAACTCATGGTACAATTAAGACTTAAATTCATATTATTAATGCATTAGCAATGGCATTAATTTTAATCAAGAGCATGGCACCATTTGCAAGTTTGGTGTGTGTGTGTGTGTTGTTTTTCAGGTATCTTTGCTTAAAACAGCATTCTCCAATCTGGAGCCCTCCATCAACTTCTTGGCCATGCTGACTGATCATTTTGGGAGTTCCAAATCCAATATCTCTAGTAGACTCTGGGTTGGTTTTCTTCCTTGATTCTCCATGAATTGACGCTTTATCCCAAACTGTCTTCCTACCTACTCTTTTATTAGTGGGAAAAGTCACATTCCCTAAATGATGTGTATTACATTCTAAAAGTTGAATAGGGATTTCTAACGATTAAGAAAACATTTAGTATAATTAATTGCCAGTGCAAAAAAAAAAAAAAAAAACAGCTAATTATGCTGAACTATCAGCAAGCCACCGCAGTGAAAGGAACTCTCAGTAATTCACAATTCTTTCTGCAAGCACTGCATGATTTTCTTGTTTGATTGGCCTAATAATCAAAATTAACCAGACTAGGAAGATGATAGATGGACAGACAGAACGAGCAGTGACACAACCCATATGTATCTATATGATATATGTACGTATGATATTAGGAATTAGGCAGTTTATTCAAGCCAGGCTCCAAACTTTCTCTGTTTTCTTATCTTTGCAATAAGTCCTCTTCTTATTTAAGTCAAATTTCCCTGAGGTTTTCAAAGACCCTACGTTGAAATCTTTTCTTTCTTCAGAAGAGATTAATCTAACTGGCTTTTAATCTCCCTTCTGAAATTATTTTAGTTTCAAAGATGCTGCAAAACAAAGCCCAGAAGACACTTCTAAAACTCTTGCAAAATTGAAGCTAAGCTATTTATAATCTTTTACTTACTTTGCACACTAAAAATATAACACAAAATGCTTCCATAGTTTCAACCACCGCCTGGATACAGCTTTTATGACAGCAGGGGCTACATCATACCTTATTTTTGCATTGCTACAAAATTTAAATCAATATATAGAGATATACTACTGGCAGACTCATGTAAGAAGTTAAGAATTTTTTTAGATGGTAAACACTGATTAGAGCAATGGGCACCAGGGACCAATTCCATGGAGAAAGGTTTTCCGCGGACCGGAGGGGGCGTGGTTTCGCGTGATGCCTGCATCCCGTGGATGGGGCTTTGCTTGTTTGCACAGCGCAGTTTCTGGCATGACGTAGGCCGGGGGCTGTCCATGGACTAGGGGTTGGGGACCCTTGAATTAGAGTATTCAAAGATCTGATGACAAGATTTATCACACCCCAGCAAGAAAATATGCATTTCTAGCTCCAACAGCTTATGATGTTTTGTGGTCATTTACATATTCCTTATAAAATAATCAGAAATATACATGTTCAAGAGTGTGTAGGTCTGACTATATTTTGAAAACTTGACTACATCATTATGTTTCACGCAGGGGTCGAAATAGATGCCAAGGGAGCTTCCCTATTTACAAACTGTCCACCACCCTATGGGTGATGAATAATGAGACTGCCCCTTACAACCCTGCTAGCTCCCACACTTCTACTTATCTATGAGTACCATTTCAATTTTTAAAAATGCCTTTGAAGTTCCAAGAGACCATGAAGGTCCCTCTTGTAAATTAAAATTATGGTATACGCTTGTGCATATGTTTGCTTCTATCTCGTTTGTTTATTGAATGTCAGGTAGGGAAAGAGCTGGCCTTTGTGAAGAGATACATCTGTACCATATGGGCACTTTGATCTCCATATAAGCTCTAGAAACACTGGCACTTATCTCTTACAGGAGGAAGACAGAGAATTAAGGCAAATGTTAAGATTAAAATGAAACCTTGGTCTCACAGTAGAAGTAAATTGAAGGCAATTGCTTCTTGTTTCAGGCCTCTGCCAACCGTAATTGGGGATCAGAGAGTGAAGTGTTCCCTCAGAGGATGTTCATGTTTGACCTTTTTCCCCATGTTTTTTTTCAAAACTCTCCTCAGTGTTGTTAAAGCTGCCTCCAAACAGCACCGTATTTGTGCGGATTGCTGTATGTTTTCTAGAGTTAAGTGAAGGCAAAATAACTGCTACTCTTGACCCAAAAGCAAATAGTTTCTTTCCACTCCACCTACCCACCATCTTTCTGAATAATGATTGCCTCCTACAAGGCTGTTCAAAGTTAGGTAAATGAACAGAGGTCAAATATTGTGTGGGGGTGGTAGGAGACAATTCAACTGGGAAAAGGCTATAGGATTAGTTTCAACACTGGAAGGTCAAGTTGAGCCCAACAATGGTTGCTATAGTCAAAAATGCTAAAGGTATTTTTTAACGAAGCTATTTTTAAAAAAAACACAGAGAAAAATAAAGAAAAAGTGCATGCTTGAATTGACTAAAAAGCCAGGTCAATATAAGTACAATTGTTAATATAAATGTTTCTTGGTGAAAGATAAATGTAACTAAAGGGGCCAAAACACTAAGTGCAGTTAAGGGCAAAGCAGCATTGAAAATAATTTCTTTAAAAAAAAATCTCAGACACTTCTATCCATACTTTCCTGCCAATTAAAACCCATTAATTCTGGTATTTCCAGAGCTTTTATTGAAAAGGGTTGAATCTTGAGCTGAGACAGAAAATCTGATCCTACACTTCTTTTTATTCTGAGTCTCAGCCTGGCTAAGCCAGACCTGTGAGGACAAAATGCAATAAATCACAGGTCCAATCCTTGTCGTGATGTATGGTTTATTCTCGCTACAAGCCAGTGCTCAGTCCACGCCGCACCGTAACAGGATAAAGTCAGCGCTGAGAGCTTCTGCCTCTCAGCGCCTTTTATCACACCTCGAACCACCCCCCCACCAACCACCATCCGGCGCCCTAGCCCTCCCACTCTCAGCTGTTCGGTGGCTTGATGCAAACAGCCCGCCTGGTCCTCTGCTGCGCACCGGCTGCCATGATGTCATCTGCCGTCGCCAGGAAACTGTATCGCAAGCGTTCCTCGCCTCCCAATCTCCCACCGTCCCGTGCTCCATGCTTCTCCGGTCTCCGTGTGCTCACCCCTGCGGCTCCCACTCCCCCCCAGGTATGTGTGTCGAGCCCTGGACTGAGGCTCAACAGGCGGCTCCCCTCTACCAGGGGTCCACCTGCGAGAAACAAAACAGAAGGATTATTGTCGGCCGAACGATCTGTTTGTATGGATACTTGCAATGAAACCGCCTCAACAGTCGTTCAGCATTGATATCATGCGCTGCCACCCAGACGGCCTCTGTAAATGGGTACCCCTTCCAGTGCACCAGGTATTGGACTTTTCCCCTGAACAGTCTGGAGTCAAGGATCTCGTCTATCTCGTAGTGGTCCGCAGCCACAGGCCCGGGAGGTTTTGGAAGGGGCCTACTGCCTTCCACAGGTTTTAGCAGGCTACTATGGAAGACAGGATGGATTTTACCCAATAAGGGCGATAGTTTCAAGGCCACTGTTAAGGGTTAATTACAAGGGTTAATTACGCAGGTCACCATAAACAGGCCTAGGTATTTAGGACCCAGTTTTCTACTGGGTGTCCGTAGTTTCAGATATTTAGTTGACAAGTATACCCGGTCCCCCACCTGGAACGGCTTATGGTCCGCCCTTCCTTTATCAGCAGGTTTCTTATACTCCTCTGCCGCTTGCTTTAACGCTGATTTCACCTGGGGCCATACCTCCCGGACCTTATCAGACTTTCTCTCGGCCTGGCTAAGCCAGACCTGTGCAGACAAAACTCAATGAATCACAGGTCCAATCCTTGTTGTCGTGATGTATGGTTTATTCTCGCTACAAGCCAGTGCTCTGTCCACGCCGCACCATAACAGGATAAAGTCAGCGCTGAGAGCTTCTGCCTCTCAGCGCCTTTTATCACACTTCGAAACACCCTCCCACCAAACCACCATCCGCCCTAGCCCTCCCCCTCTCAGCTGTTCGGTGGCTCGATGCAAACAGTCCACCTGGTCCTCCGCTGCACGCTGGCTGCCATGACGTCTCCCACCATCCCATGCTCTCTGCTTCTCCGGTCTGTGTGTGCTCGCCCCTGCGGCTCCCGCTCCCCCCCCCCAGGTATGTGTGTCGAGCCCTGGACTGAGGCTCGACACTCAGGATCTGCAACCCATGTTAATTCTATTAAAAGTAAAACACTTTTAGTGGTTTCTTCCCACTCCCCTTTGGTTGATTGGGATGCACTACCAACCTAATGGACCACTAACATCCCCCTTATGAACACTGAAAAAGGTGTGTTTAATGCAGCTTTCATTTAATGCTGCATTTCTAAGATGGCTAGTTCAGCTGGAAGCATGGGGAGATCTTTGAAAAGGATACTGGTTATTGCACTTCTTATATAGTGAAATGGAAATATTATAAAATATGACAATATAAATATGACTTTTGGATTTCATATGTTAAAGTCCCAGTAGGAGTCTCTTGTATGTCTTTGCAGGAGACTTTCTAGAAAGCTATACATTCTAGAACTTTTAAAAGCTAGGAAATTTTTTTCCTTTAAAAATGAGTGTCTTATTAAAATAAAAATGTGCTTGGTAACCTGACAAGAAATATGAAAAACAGCTTAGCATTGTAATATTTTCAACAATTAATCTCAGCTATTGTTGAATTAGATTTGTACATGGAAATGTTCGGGACAAGGAGTCTGTCCTTTAAAAAAATATATCTCAAAATAAACCTTCCCCCCCCCCGAGTTTTGAATATTTTTATCCACATTGTTCTACCTCCCTTTCCCCATCCCAGGTCATTCAGCGCTATTTTGCCTCCTGCTTTGCTCTGTGATTACAGCAAATCAGGGCTCATATAATAAGCCATACAATTCATGCTTTGCAGTCAATCAAATCTGCATCATTTAATGGCCTGGTTAACACAGGCCTGTATGTTCTTATTTCACCATTTTGTTTAGAACAGTCCATAAATCATTGCCAAAATGGGCTATGTCTCACATCATATTATAAAGCATCCTCTTGTACTTTGGGTGGGGGAGCACACTACTACTAAAATAGGTTTTTAATGTAATATAATGAAAGTAGAAGATAACCTTTTGAGTTGACAATACTATGAAATACACCAAGGACTCAGAATCTTTTTCAGTTCTTGAAAAACCAAACCCTTTCATGGGCAAATAGAATAAGGTCTCTGATTTAGTGAAAACTAAGGTAATTTTTTTTAAGTCTAAAAATCTCTACCTTGGCTTTGTAACTTTCCATGTCAATAGAGCAGTACATTTTACTTGATATATTTCAGTTTCTTTCCTGATTCCTAGTTTAGGACACAGCAGTAACTTTCATTTGAAAAAAATCCACATCCTAATTTTGATTCTGATAACCTTATAGTGGACTTAAGTCACACTTCATGATGATGATGATGATGATGATGATGATGATGATGATGATGATGATGATGATGATGATGATGATGATGATATGATGTCATCCATTCAATCATGTCCGACTGAGTTGTTGTTTTCTTAACTGAAGGCCTGAAGGCTTCCAGCCAAAAACAGCCCCCAAAGATCAATGGCCACAGCAGGCTCAGTTATCTCACCATTCCAGTCGACCGTTGCTGTTCTCAACCTTCCTAATGCCGCGACCCCCTCCCCCCTCCCCGTCCCCTCCCCACACGCGATGAGGTGACAAAGGGGGCGTGGCACCAGGGGTGAAATGCTCCTGGGTCAGGCGTGCCTGCGGGTCGCCGGACAGCTGGTAGCAACAGAAGCGGGAGACTTTGCCCACGCGCCCGGACATTGCCATTTGGGTTCTTTTACTCTCTGCGTATGCGCAAAGCGTTCTGCGCATGCGCAGAGGGTAAAAGAACCCAAATGGAAGTGTCTGGGCGGGTGGACGAAGTCTCCCACTTCCATTGCTAACGGCTGTCCGGTGACCCACAGGAACGCCCGAACCGGGAACATTTCACCCCTGCAAGGACGGTGGCACCAAGATGGTGGGCTAGCGCACGCGGCGATCCCTGTGAAAGAGTCATTCGACCCCCAAAGGGGTCGTGACCCACAGGTTGAGGACCTCTGTTCTAGCAGGTCTTCTGATACTGATAGAATCTGGAGGTCCCGGTCTACCTCCCAACCAGGCAGGCAGCCTAAAGGAGCCTCTCCACGCCGCTTGTGCCAGATGCTGCTCAGGGTCTGCGCTCCCTTCTGGGCAGGCAGCCAAGAGAGTCCTTTCTCCTGTGTGCTTCCAGCCAGCAAGCACTTCCAATCAGGCCCAAAGCGCAAACTGCGGCTCGTGTTCTATCTGCTATGGTCCACGGCTCGATAACACGGTTCTGCCGCTGGAGCAATCCACCTGAGTAGCGGGCTCGAGCCCACGGCCCTTCACGCTACTCAAAGGCAATGTGGTGACTGTCAGCATTGTTTTTCTGACCTCCACTGAATTCGCGCCAAAAATAAACGCCGAAGCTGACAAGTGCCTCAAAATGGCGCCGGCTGTGAAAGGAGCTTCTTTCGCTCCAAAGCCAAACCTTTTGTCACCTGTGGAGCTGCGATTTTCAGCAGCCCAGCCAGCTGCTCCGTTCGAGCATTCCCTGCACTCCGAGGGTAAACTGGTGCAGTCTCCTGTTCTGGGGGAGCAGGTTCGAGCCAACAGCCCTTCACGCTTCCCCAAAATGGCGCTGGCTACCAGTGGAGTCTTTTTACTGACCCACTTTCCCGCGCGCCACTCTCCAAAGCTAACAGTGGGCTTGAGCCAATGGCTCTTCACGCTGCAATCAAAGGCTGCTGCTCTCCTGCCTAGGTGTAATCTGCTTCCTGAAAATATCCTAAATACTAATGAGTTCTTTAGACTGAGTCAAAACTGGGGACCGTTGGTAGTAGGCCTGTCTTCAGTTTGTACTCAGTCTAAAGAGCTACAAGACAAGAGTCATCCCCATGCCTGGAGTCTATCGACACCACACTGGAAAATGAAGAGGGAATGAAAAAGAAGAGAAGAGAAGAGAAGAGAAGAGAAGAGAAGAGAAGAGAAGAGAAGGGAAGGAAGGAAGGAAGGAAGGAAGGAAGGAAGGAAGGAAGGAAGGAAGGAAGGGAGGAAGGAAGGAAGGAAGAAAGAAAGAAAGAAAGAAAGATGGTAGGAAGGAAGGAAGAAAGACAGAAAGAAAGAAAGGTGGTAAGAAGGAAGAAAGACAGACAGAAAGATAGAAAGGAAGGAAGGAAGGAAGGAAGGAAGGAAGGAAGATTATAATGAGAGTGAGGGAGGGCTGAGGGAAGTCCTGCCTTAGCACTTGGCCACCACAGGTGCCCCTGACACCAGTGATGTCGAGCTGGCCATGCCCACCCAGGCCATGGCCACACCCACCCAGGCCACACCTGGCCCCCGGCCCCCACGAGGTCAAACACAACCCTGATGCGGCCCTCAATGAAATCGAGTTTGACACTCCTGCTGTATTGGAAGATGCATTTCCTGTATTAAGATTGCATATAGCCATCATTTTGCTGACAGCTTCATGGACATAGACACTTGTGACAAAAGACTCTCTGCAACACAGTGTCCAAGCTGTTGCTTGAAGGGTCCTGTCTTCAGAGAAGGCATTCAGAAAGGACAATATAATGGCTTGCCTTCTTCCTGAATGTTTTGATAAATGGCTTTGGGTCTTGTTACCAATTCTAGCTATTAAAGCTCCTGGCAGTGTTTAAAAAGCTCCTTAACCATGCAGATGTTCTTTATGGTACATCTGTAGGGCATGGAAAAAAGGAGGATTTGTTTCCAGCCCAGACAAACTGAATTTCTTTAGGTACACTGATACTATTTTTGAGAACCAATACATTAAATGGTTTACTGAGATGCAGCTGAAGAGAAGCATCAGGACGAGAGCAATGTCTGTATGACTCACACCTAAATACAGAAGTGCCCACTAAGCTCCACTGTGCTGCTGTTTATAATCAAAACGTTTGAGGTTCTGGGCAGTGAAATGTTTCAGAGGGGTGGGAAGGAAAGGTGAGCTATTTCACTCATATAGTATAAAATCACAGCTTGTGGGTATAATGTAGACTAAAAAATGTACTCAAATGCAAGACAGCAACTTAAAAACCCTGCCCTGCCCAAGAACTCAATGCTTGATTTGTGTATCTTAAGCAGCAGAGGACAAGGAATGATTTTCAAAAGATTGCAGCACTGAAAAGTTTAAGAAGGGTGGGGACAAATTCCAGGGAAGACTTTGCGTACCTAAGAGCTGAAAGGCACTTTTTGAAAATGCAGACTGGCCTTAATTATTTGATGTATGGATATATGCAAACTTCGTAATGATCTCATTTTTAATTGTGACACTCAATATGTCTTGGGCAAAGAGCACAAACTGTACAAGAACTTCCTAAAGGACAACAGGTTTTAAAAAAACAAAACCGCATATCAGAAGATCAAGACAAGTTTGCCATAGTCACTGACCAGAAATAGAAATCCAGACATACATCTTTTCACTGATAATCTACATGTTTCTGTATCTGACAGGGAACTGGCCTGAAAGGGTGAGCTCTATTCTTATGACTATTCCACTGCCATGAAGGTACAGAATTCTCATTTTGACCATACATTCAGAAGCTCTGTTCAGAACACCCACATCTCAAATCTCATTCCTCAATCGAACAGTATTTATAGCAGTTACGAACAGCTCTTGACAATAGTCCAAACTGTAACATTTGAAAATAGCATCCACTTTTCTTCACAGCCTTCTCCTGCTCTGCTTCTTCATGGGCTCATGGTTTCCATATAATCACTGGGTTGTTCTTTTTCTTTCTTTTTTTTTTTTTGGTCATATGCTTTATCTCATAACCTTTCCCTCATGAGAATTTGATTCAGTACCAGGATAAATTTCTAACACGAATGTGTAGTAATAATTCCTATTTGAGAAGGAATTAAGAACTACCACAAGCACTTAATCACTCACTTAAGTGCTCAAATTAATTGAAAAATGTAGCTGAAGACACAAGGGAATGACTGATAGCTCTTGTCTACAAAGAATTACTCTAGGTTTATCATTTCTGCTCAGCGAATATAATTTGTCAAAATCATAAATCACTTTAAGGATGCAAAAAAATTATCAAAATTATAAACCAAGTACCAAGATTCTCAGATCTTGCCTTCTTATAAGTTTCCAACAGAAGCATAATGTATATCTCTAGTGTGTTACCATGGATCCAAATCAAACAGGTTTCTAACGTAGCAGAAGAGAGGTCCTATTTTCTTCATGTCTCGATTGCTAAATTCCCTCATGCATCTGAAAACTTCCCTTATCTTTCTGAAGATGTAGAAACGTTACACACAAAATAAGTTTTGGTTGCTGTTCATATTTATGTTACAGAATAGGGGAACTGCTTTTGGGCTTCATTTTCAAAACCATATTCACACATTATTGTTAGATGTTTTCCTTTTAAACAAAGTTCTGGAATTAAAAAATACTGTTGCTGGATGTTTTTTTTTTTTTTTAACTTTCATTTTTACTGTTTTAATTACAATAAAAACAAAAAGAAAAAAATTACAGATTAGGGTTAAAGAAATAGATTTAAACAGCTGCATTCAAAGGATGGGAAAAAATCCCATCTACATCTATTTAAACTCTGAACAGGTTAATGACAGCCTAATCTTTATATCAGAGATGACTGTTCTGGATTTGACTAGGTCATCTATGTTCACATAGTGCTAACAAACAGGAATATTCCCTCAGGGTAAAGATAACAGGGTCAGCTGTATCATGCAAACATAACCAATGGGAAGCCTCTACTGGAATGATGAGTAAGAACTCATCAAATATCCACTTCGGCAATCTCCTAATTTTGACTGATGGGCCACAGAGATTTCAAAAAGAATCTTGCTGGAACAGATCCACACTACTAAGAATACCCTCTCTGGACTGGCAGAGATAGCCTCTGAGATATGTTGGATGTCATCCAAGTTGTCCTAATTGACTTCAGCATTCAATCAAGGAGCTCCTCACTTTTCAAGTGCTTGGTACCAGGATCTTATGGTCAGTATGATCTCCAGAACTTCCGTATGACATGATAAAATTTGAGGACCTGATTCTGTTGCTGGGTTTATCAGTTGGAAGTGTGAAAACGCAATGAAATTCTTTTAACATGGATCACCAATGTCAAATTATAAGGACCCCAAACTCTGATCAAAATAGAAAACTGCAGGATGTGGGTAGTTCCCAGAAGAGGGAAAGGAACGTCCTATCTGATATAATTGGTGATTATTTCTGACTTAGCTTTAGAACAGCCAAATTTATTTATTTTTCCAAGGGACTGAGTAAGATGAAATGACAGAAGACAAATTAGTTGAACTTCAACAGCAAAATACTGTGTACCACTGAATATGAACTAATCCTTATAATGAGTCAGGGTGAGAGATCCTTTTCAATTTAGAAGCTGTATTTGGATTTTGTGCTTCGTCTAGACAGGAGGCAATTGGGGACATCATCAGTAGGTTGGTCTAAAGAGTTTGGAGCTTTAAATTTCTTAAAATCTTTTTGTTTGTGTAAGGGATAGGGACCAAACTTGTTGCCTTAGGGCCACCTTGAAGTGGTTATAGTACTCATTTGGCCGTTTAAATCCCTATAAAATGGGGAAAAATCACCCTCATTTTGAGGAAGTCTGCACCATTTTGCTCGCTTTAAAATATTTTTTCAAACCTAAAAAAAAAAAAAGCCTTTCCAATTTTGACCTACCCATTCTGAAAGCTTTCAGGGTCCCAAATTGGACACGTGGGTTGCCCAGTCTTGTTTAAACTTTTGCCAGAGAATTATTATTACAGCATTTTAACATGACTGCACCTGCCAGGAACATTCACCCATCATAATAAAATTGCGAAGGGATTTTCACCTTTATAAAAAAGTGCAAGTCAGATTTCACACTACTACAACATTTGAATATTTGTATACAGTATTTAATTTTATATTTCAGGAACTCGAGGCACTGTGTATAGTATTTTCTCCTCTAAATTTATTCTCACAATAATGGGAGGTGGGTTGAGTAGTGTTGTGGCTGTATTCAGACAATTCGTTTCAAGGTTAATTCAGTCTAATGAGATGCTAGTACCAAGGTGACCTGAGCAGTTTTCAAAAGGATAAGCAGAGATGGACTTGGCTGGGTGAGTTTGAGCCTCCCCCCAAATACTAGACCTATAAGTTGAACTGGAAAGTAAAAAAAAAAAATCTCAGAAGATGCATTTCAATATTGTTGCCAAGAAAAATATATGGACCTGACCATGAAATCATTAGGAATCAAGATAGAGTTGACCTTATTAGATGACAGTTTGAAATTCTGTGTGAACTTTACTGGATGATGGTTCAGCATGTAGTGTGAATAACGTACATGACCCCACAGACTTTGGTGGCTTAGATGGATGTGGATTTGACTCTTCCTGAAGTACCAAGCCCTTGAACTACATATAAATTGTACTAGCTGAAAGTAACCTTCTGAATGTGCCTAGGATTTTGAGTTTTGGTATATGTAAAGTAAGGATATAGACAAGAAATTTGGAATTATAACCATTATTCTACCTTTAATTCCTAACTGTCCTTACAGATTCATTGTATGTTTATAAAACTAGTGAATGACTCACTGAGAAAGTTAGCACCATAGCTTTGTAATAAACTATGATAAGACCCATGTCTCAAGAAACCATGACTCATTCAACAAATGTTAAGATCAGGCCAGTTTCTATGTTGATCTATCTCAGCAAGGCAATAAAAGGGATAGTGAAAACTCAATTCTGGAATTTCATAAACAGCAAGGATTACCTGGATTTTTTTTTATTACAGCTTGTAATTACAATTAAGCAGCAGAGATGCTGAGGTAAATCTGGTAGGCAAAAGATAAAAGAGGGGCTAAGCGAATCTTGGCTATTCTTTTGATTGCCAGAGCAGCCATCCAGATATACTGGACCAGGTCTTCTATCATCCTTAGCTAGCATAATTCTGCTTTTCTTAAAGATTATTGCAGAAGCAGCTGATTAAAGAAACCTTCCCTAGCTCAATGCCTCCAAATGCACTGCAGTTATAGCTCCCAGAATTCCAAATTAATGGAGCCTCTGGCTGGGAATTATAGTTCCCATAATTTGAAAATATTTGGAGCATATCTGTCTGAGGAAGGGATAGAGATTTGGTATATGATTTTACTATGCTTCTAAAGCTAGTCAACTCTCATAAACATAGAGGTAATATGCATGTATACCTGCAGACTTCTTGGCACCAGGGCTCAAAATGGTTTGCCACTAGTTTTTCTCAGGATGTGTTTCAATTTCCCAGTTTTAGCAAACAACCATGCTACTACTCCCTGAAGGTCTCCTGTCCAAGTACTAAGTTAAATGCTGAGAGACAGTGGCTCTACTTTTAAAGTGCAACCTCCATATTATGATCCAGTGATTATTTATTCCACGTTTGGGATCAGATACTACTGATGAAAGGCAGTTGAACGTAAGGTTGCTGCCATGATTTGCTCAGAGACCCTTAACTGCTGCCTCCAGATGTAAGGAAATCTTTGAAAGCAATGAAGAAAAGATTGAAATAAATCTCCGCCGGGAATCTCTTTCGATTCTATAAGCTAAGAGAAGTACGGCTGCCTTATTTTTTGCCTCAGGCAACAAAATGGATTAAGTCATTCCTGATAGGTAGATTTTACACATACACGGTTTAAAATAATATGCTCAATTTAAAAATACTAGTGAAAACATTGTTAGCAGCAGAAATGAGTCAAAGCAACCCAAACATTTTCTGGAAGAAGGTTCCCATGATTTGCTTTTCTAAAAGCAACAATATCTTTGATTAGGAATTTTCATAGCTTTGATGTAATCCCAAAGAAGTCTCTGTCCAATTTTGCATATCTTAGTCAGTGGGGGGGCCATGTGAAAGATGATATGTGACAAAACTCTTGCCTCATATTAGTAGTCAAAGTCTTTAGGCTATTGTGAGCCAGACTGCTGAGAGTTTCAAATTAATCAAAGAAACCAGTTAGAACAGGGGTCACCAACCTTTTGGACCTCAGGGACCACTAAATTCATAATTTTAAATCCTGCGGACCACTAATATGATCTGCCTAATGACCGGCTGGGTGGGCGTGGCTAGGTGGTCATGTGACTGGGTGGGCGTGGCCAACTTGATGTCATTCGCCTCTACTCGCCCCTCCCCTGCCAGCCACTCCTCGCCTGCCCATCCAGGCTCCTTAGGGCCCCAACAGGAAGCAGTTGTTGGAGCT
>QLTV01002471.1:515301-533394 GCA_003457575.1 Thermophis baileyi
AGCAAAACCAGGAATGTTGTTTACAGGGAGGTCCTGAGCAATTCATCTGAAGGACAAATTGAAAGTCTATGCTATGCAAATAATGTCTCCATCTGTAACAGAAACTTAGCTTACCATCTCTAATGAAATAATACAGTCCCTTTTTAAACTACTCATTAATTTTCAAGCTTTAAGTGTCAATTTATCAAGCCCCCTCATATAGTTTCGTAGCGATGCACGGGTATCAGCTAGTTATTTATAAGGATGCTAATATTTGTAGATCATGGGGGCAGGCAATTCACTGTCCCCTCAGTTTTCTTGAACTATTAACTCTCATCAACACAATCATGCTTTTAAATGAAACAGGCATGTGGAGAACAAAAGGTTTATTTATTTTTATCCCTTTATAACTGTAATAAACAACTCAAAGTGGCAAACATACATAACACTCCTTCCTCCTATTTTCCTCACAACAACTCTGTGAGGTGGATTGGGCTGAGAGAAAACAACTGACCCAAAGTTAGTTCCCTGGTTTCCATGCCTAAAATGGAACTAGAACTCAGAGTTTCCAGCCTAGTGCCTTAACCATTAAACCAAACTGGGTCTCATTTTCCTGATGAAAATTAATATAATTAGGAAATAAGTTTCCTAATGCTGGAGAGCACATAAGAAAACAAGGCCATAAACTGTTGCCTTGTTTTCTCTTTTGCTGATCTATGTTGCTTGATTCTATGCATATTTTAGCTCATTTCAGTTTCTTTATTTTTCCTAGAAAAATGAAAAACAAGAGCACAAGTGGCAAACAAGTAACTGCCTAGGACACTTCTCCATGAATAAATCTGGAGGCAGAGAAAGAATTATGCTACCACTTATTAATATAGCAGCTGGAGTCTTTCTTTATGAGCAGATTTGCTGGCATGAAAAGCTGTAAATTGCTACTAGAAATAGCAGGTGCACTTCAATTCTAAGCAATTTTACTCACAAGTAAGTATATTAATCTGCCATTACAAATAGCAATTTGCACAGCTGCTGTCCAGCCTTGCAAAATAATAAGCAGGCAAGCAATGCAGGACAATGACAGCTTCTTTAATAAGATGCTTTAGCTGATTTTTTTAAAAATCTGAAAATGGATTTTGGAGAGCCTTTCTATTTGTATCAATTGTTTCAAAATACAGGATGTGGGTATGTTCAGAAAAAAAATCCTGAGAAAATTTAACTCAATGGTTGAATTCATTTGTTGGATTAACCATCATTTGTTTAAAAATTGCAATTAACTCAATTACAGAGAACAATACTGTATGAACATAAATTATAAAGCATGGGTTGCAAATTGTAGTGGTTTTATTGAGACATCATCTAAGTCAAAACCAGGTAGAGCTCAGTCTGGTTTAGAGAAATGTTTCCAATTCCAGATGTAGTGTCATATCTGTATTTTGCAATTGCAGATTAAATTTTCCAGCATATTAAACTGTCCCTACTCCTTTGCTTAGTCTTTAATTTTCCTGAAACTGATGTCAGAGTGGGAGAAAAAAAAAGATTGCTGCTCCTTGTCAAATGTTCCATTCCAATGGCCAAGGGACAGCTCAGACATAATGTAATATAACAATCATAAGACAACTCTATCAGTTATGTACCCTAAAGAATTAGGTGATGGGACAGGTAAAGGACTGTTTTTTCTCTCTTCGATCACCTTTTCTTTCCTTCCTTTCCAGGTGAAGCTTTGTTTCTTTCTCTGATTGGATTTTCTGAGTCAGAACACAGATGTGATGTAATAACCCAGAAGAGTTCCCCCATCTCCACATACAAACATAGCTTAAACAGCAGTGCGACAAACAAACATGAAGGATAGGTTTTGTGTACAGAATTTTGAAAGCCAAAGTAATTATAGCATTGCCAAGTAAATACATTGAAATCATCAGAATCTATGATTTTCCATTTCTGGATGTTACCATTGTGCTAGTCCAGAATTCATTTTAGAATGAATTGTTCAGCAAACCATAAATTACACTTACTGAATCAGTTATGGATTGCAACAGTTGTATTTATGCATCATCCTAAACCATAATATGTGTAATATATCAACCTAGCTATTCAGCTTATAAACTACAGTTCACTTAGCTATCAATAAACCATGGTTTTAAATCATGGCTTAATGTTGTGTGTTAATCCAGCCAGTGTAACTATCCAGTATTACGGTTTCTTCAAAACAGACTATGGATTAGCATGCAGTGTGAACATAGCTCCTAGCATTTTTCCCCTTATCTTTTCCTTGCAGTGAAATTTCACATTGGTATTTCCTCTATTTTTGTCTTTTTCTTCTAGCATTAATGGCTGAATGTTGCCTGTGAACTTGTCAGCTGCTTTCCCTACATTCTGCCTGCCACTAAGCCCCTAATTTCTGGTTGACTCATATATTTTACTGAAATTGAATGCTGTCAGGGACTCAATAAACTTTGTAATGCCGTAGAAACAGGAAACAAAGAAACCCGCCTGCCCAGATTCATCAGAAAGGACATTGGTGATACCAGATTCTTGAGTCAGCACTTAAAGGGGAATATCCCAACTCTTTCTGCAGACAACTAAATGCTTCTACCACACATTTTGCATGTTGTGTTTTCATGGCTCTAACAGACAAATTGGTTGCTGTTGTATAAAAGGATCAATATTGTACCTTGATTTGAAATCCCACATCAGCATACAAGGCAGCATCTGCCTTAAATGACTGCAGGAACTTCATTTTTTTTTCATTCAGGTTGACAAGAGTGAGGTAGAGCATTCATAAATTGAACTCTGTCATCCTATTAAAGAGATGTAATTGTGTGAGTTATGAGATTAGTAAATTAAAACTATTTGGAGACAAGCTAATTACAGTTCCATAGTTGCAGAGGTGGGAAGCCTTCTTTCTTCCTTTAGAGATTATTGCTATAGGACACCCCAGTTCTGAAGAGGCATTCCCCTTCAAAAAGGAATGCCTCTTTTGTAGATCAATTGTAGAACCCTAGAACTAGAACCAACTTGAAGATTGATTACTCCATGGGTATCAAACTCAATTGCATCACAGGCCGGATCATGATGTATTGCAATGTTTTTTCCAGAGGTAGCGCAGTGGTTAGAGTGCAGTACTGCAGGCTACTTCAGCAGATTGCTAGCTGCAGTTCGGCAGTTCAAATCTCACCGGCTCAAGGTTGACTCAGCCTTCCATCCTTCCGAGGTGGGTAAAATGAGGACCCAGATTGTTGGGGGCAATATGCTGACTCTGTGAACCACTTAAAGAGGGCTGTAAAGCACTATAAAGCGGTATATAAGTATAAGTGCTATTGCTATTGCTATTTTTGCCTTTGTGGAGCTGGGGTGGGCGTGGCCTGCATGTGATGTCTCCGGCCCATGGGCCACCAGTTTGACAGGCCTGATTCTACTCCAACCTCTTGGCAATAAAGGACACATATCACTACAGTAGCCTGATGTTTCTGCTTTTAAAAGCAGTAATGGAGTTACTATGACTTTCCAAGGCAGTCTATTCCACTCTTGAACACCTCATACCATCAGAATGTTCCTCTTAATGTTAATTCTAACTCCCCCCCCCCTTTTTTTGCAAGGGGATTGTGGCTGAGTACTGAACCCCTTGAAGCAGGGGTGGGTTCCTCCCAGTTTGGACTGGATCGCCGGAACCATTAGCGACCCGCTGGTGACATGATGGATCTGGTTCGATCGGTGCTGGTCCGTGGGCGCCACCATTTTTTTTTTTTGCATTTTTTTGTGAATTTTGGAAGGTTTTTTCCTCTTCTGCTGCTTGAAAAAGGGCCCTCCTGCCCGCCCCTGGGTTTATACTGACCTTTATTCCTTCCCCGAAGCACCACTGATCAGCTCCTCAGCTGTGTTTTGGGCTAATTGCAGCTACTGAGCATGTGCAGAAGCAAAATTGCACGAGGGAACGCGCGCGCGCAAAACGTCGCGATGCGAACCGGTGGGGAAGGTAAGTGGAACCCACCCCTGCTTTGAAGGCAATCTGCATAATGCTCAATGCCTCTTCTTTTCTCTCCAAATTATTCTCTGAGTAGATAAGGCTAGGCCAATAGGACAAGATGAAAAGCATAATCATCTGGAGAGGGAAATAGCAAACAAATAAAACCCAGAAAATCTGGAGTTGTTTCCTCATTCATTTGTCAGGGGAATATGTTCACTTGGGAGAATAGCTCTGCATTCTCTTGTTTTACCTCCTGTATACAGATAGTCTTCAACTTACAACCACAATTGAGCCCAGAATTTCTGCTCTTAAGTGAAACATTTGTAAGTGAGTTTTGCCCCATTTTACAACCTTTCTTGCCACAGTTGTTAAGTGAATCACTGCAGTTGTTAAATTAAGTAACAGGATTGTTAAGTGAATCCAGCTTCCCCATTGCCTTTGCCAGGGGTGGGTTCCAACTTACCTCGCTGCCGGTTCGCTCCCTCCCGCGCTGAGTGGGCGCATGCGCAGTAACAAAAAATCCCCCCCAAAAAATCAAAAATCAAAACAAAAACAAAGCCGAAAAAAAGATGGCGACCGCATGCACAGTGCCGGAAGTCGGCTTCTGCGCATGCTCAGAAGGAAAAAAAAATTCAAAAAAAATTCAAAAAAAAAGATGCCGGCCCCCACGGACCGGCACCGACTGATCCGGTTCGGTGACATCATCGTGACATCACCAGCGGGCTGCTACCAGTTCGGGAGAACCGATCCGAACCGGGAGGAACCCACCCCTGGCCTTTGCTTGTCAGAAGGTTGCAAAAGGTGATCACATAACACCAGAACACTGCAATGGTCACAAATATAAGTCAGTTGACAAACATCTGAATTTTGATCACATGACCATGGGGATTCTGCAATGGTCCTAAGTGTGAAAAATGGTCATAAGTCACTTTTTTCAGTGCCATTGTGATTTCAAACGGTCACTAAATGAACGATTGTAAGTGGAGGACTACCTGTATAGAGAAAGCAAATGGAGGTTGGTAAATGGATAAAATAGAGATATTGGAACAGAAATACAGGTAGTTTTTGACTGAAACCAGAAACTTCTATTGCTAAGAGATGTGGTTGATAAGTGCACCTGATTTTATGACCTCTTTGGCAAACATTAAGCAAATCACATGATAATTAAGTGAATCACACAGTTGTTAAGTGAATCCAGCTTCCCCCATTAACTTTGCTTGTTGGAAGACAACTGGGAAGGTCACAGATGGTGATCATATAACCCCAGGATGTTGCAACCACTGTAAATACATGAAGTTTGCCAAGTGCCCAAATTTGGATCACATGACTATAGGGACATTGCAATAGTCATAGGTGTGAGTTGTAAGTCACTTTTTTCAGCACTATAACTTTAGAATGCTTGCTAAACAAATGGCTGTAAGTCAAAGACTATCTGTACTCTAGTTCTCCAGGTGGGTGATCCAAGCAGGGACAATGGGATATGCATCGAGACAGACTGTGATAGGGTTTCTTTAGTACGTAGCTGAAAATTGACAGAAAGATTATTGTTCATTAATCATTACTCTTCATGAGGAGTACATGGCTGTGCCCTTTTAACGTGGCTGATTTTGATTAAAATGTCTGTTTGACCTGACACTTTAATAAAAGACAAGATGGGTGCCTGTAAATATCATATGAAGTAGTGTATATATCTACTTTTCTGGCTGATAACCAAAACTTTGATTTGACCTTTCCAGTGCTGGCAATGCCTTTTTTCAAGAACTAAATTGCATATGACAGCTTCTGTTTTCCTTATGTCTTTTTTCTCTGAAAGCCTTTGAACCTAGAGCTGAGGGAGGCCACTGAGAAAGCCTTGGTCTTGCCATTCTTATTGGCACCTCCTAGACACTTAGCTGGTAGAAGTAAATTCTTACTGATATTTCCTAGGTACGAAAGTGAAGTGCAGGTTGCTGATTAAAGGTGGAACCAACTTTCATTCTGTTATTACCACCACCGCCCCCCCCCCCCACTGGAGACAAACCAATTGCTTTAGCTAAACCCTGTTATTCACAATGATTTTTTTGAAAGTGAAAGTCTTAATTACTCTGATCTTAAAAGAGCAGGTTTTCAAAGCTGTAGCCTTATCAACAGCCACATAACACAGGTAGTTAACATAATCACCTTGTCCCAAAGTTTGGGATACTTTCTCCCAAAGTTGCCAGTCAATATAGGCACAATTGTTCTGGGATGTATATTCCCAATATACCATCAGAGTACTGGGTTGGGGCAAGTTTGCTAATTGCAGCAAGCACAGGAACTCTGGACTTTGTGATCCTTGAGAAAATGTATCACGTAGTATGATACCCATCTGTTTCCCACCATAATTAAAAAAAAAAAAATCTTACAAGATCTTTGTCTCTGTTTTGCACCTCACTCAAAGAAGTCCTGTATGAATTCTAACAAAACTGCTGGACAGTAGATAATAGCAGGTACTTTTGGATAATCTTGGAAAGACATCCTCAAACATGATATGTAACCTAAACTCTATTCTCTTTCCTTCAAAAGAGGAAAACTTTCTTGTAAAGAGAGTTTTCAAGATAGTTCAAACCCTAGTTCTTGTATGGCACAACAGTGCCCTCTAAAGCATCTGGTATGTTGATCCAAGGTGAGAGATCTGAATAAATTTTATTTATTTATTTATTTATTTATTTATTTATTTATTTATTTATTTATTTATTTATTTATTTATTTATTTATTTATTTATTTATTTCGTCAAGCATGTATTAGATAACAGATATAAGTATCAACATGATTATGAATACATGAAATGGATATGAATAAAAGGGAATATTAGGACAGGGATGGTAGGCACGCTGGTGCGCTTATGCACGCCCCTTAAAGACCTCTTAGGAATGGGGTGAGGTCGACAGTAGACAGTCTAAGGTTAAAGTTTTAGGGGTTTGGGGAAGAAACCACAGAGTCAGGTAGTGCATTCCAGGCATTGACAATTCTTTTACTGAAGTCGTATTTTCTGCAATCAAGTTTGGAGCGGTTTACCATAAGTTTGTATGTATTGTGTGCTTGTGTATTGTTGTGGTTGAAGCTGAAGTATTCATTGACTGATAGGACATTGTAGCAGATAATTTTATGTGCTACACTTAGGTCGTTTCATAGACGGCGGAGTTCTAAGTTGTCTAAGCCTAAAATTTCAAGTCTGGTGGTATAAGGTATTTTGTTGCAAGCAGAGGAGTGGAGGACTCTTCTCGTGAAATACCTCTGGACACAATTGTATTAATGTCCAATATGCAGTGCGGGTTCCAGACAGATGAGCTGTCTTTGAGAATTGGGTGAGAAATGAGAAAATGAAACTAAGACTTTGTTTCCACAAAGTGCCTCTCCCAGATAATCCCACTTATCTGCAGAGCTGGCAAATAATGAGATTATATACCTTTTTAAAGATTCATATCAAGACTCCAAGGCACTTAATAATTTGGCTAGATCCAGGACTTTAGAGAAGGCAGGGGTGGGTTCCTCCCGGTTCAGACCGGATCGCCCAAACCAGTAGTGACCTGCTGGTGATGTCACTGAAGTGGATCAGGCGGTGCTGGTCCGTTGGCGCCGCCATCTTTTTTTGCGAATTTTTTGCAAATTTTTTACAAATTTTGGAAGTTTTTCCTCTTCTGCTGCTTGAAAAAGGGCCCTCCCGCCTGCCCTCAGGTTTATACTGACCTTTATTCCTTCGCCCTAAGCACAGCTGATCAGCTCCTCAGCTGTGTTTCAGGCTGATTGCAGCTACTGAGCATGTGCGGAAGCAAAATTGTGCGAGGGAACGCGCATGTGCGTGCGAGCGGAGGGAATGCGCATGTGCGTGCGAGCGGAGCAAGCATGCACGCGCAAAATGTCGCGATGTGAACCGGTGGGGAAGGTAAGTGGAACCCACCCCTGAGAGAAGGCATAGGTGTAGTAAGATGCGCTCCTAAGACTGGTTTGCAGTCATCCTCCACATTCTGTCAAACTGAAAATAATGCCAAAAAGAAAGTCAGCCTAACACCAAACAGAAGGCCCAGACATTATTTCTGCAAATATCCCCTCTGCACAGAACCCTGAATATGTGCTGAAATCCAAGAATATATTCAAGGAAAGAATAACTAACAATATAAATAAACAAATAATGTTATTATATAACAATAAAAGAAAGAATTTTGTTATATGTGACAAAAGAAAGAAAAGGTATTACTAATAAGTGGCTTAGGTGCAATCCCAAAGCACCACTTGAATACTATCAGCATTGACAAAATCACCATCAATCAATTGCAAAAGACAGCTTTACTCGGACCAGCTTACATCCTGTGACAATACCTTTACATCATAAATCTGCCTATACCATATCCTTGGGTAGATAAAAATACCAAATCCAGTCTAAACATCTGACATCAGAGAGAATACACAGATGTGTGTAAAAACTATAACTATTTTTCCAAACATATGGTTTAATTGATTTAATAAGCACATTTCTCATTCAAAACTTCTCCATGTGCAAGGCTGCACAGTTATGCTGCCACCTTCTGTATTTCAAGATTACAAGAAAATTCTGCATTCCTGGGTTTTAAATGGAAGGCACAAAGCATCTTCTATTCTCATATTCCCATGATTCAGTTGAAGAAAGAAACCCTTCACTGAAAGGCTGAAAACTTCACAGCTGCACAGACTTGAGAGGTCAAGAAATTGAAACTGATTGGTGGCAGCCAGTTATGATTATCTTTCAATGGGGAATTCATGGAAGAAGGACCATGCCAGCAGAATTCCTTCCAATTTGTAAAAAAAAAAAAAAAGGTATGAAATGGATTTAGCACACTAAACTATGATGCAGTTTCTTTCTTTTTGACTTAGAACATGTGAACCAATAGAATTCTTATATGTACAATTATTATTATTCTAAAAAAACATAGCTTGGTATGAGTGAACCCAATCTATACTCTCTCTTCCATCAGGAGTTGGGTAGCATCTAAATCTAATTAAATAAATATTTGCTTGATTAGATCTAGAATTCAAAACCAAGTTAGTCACTTGCAAAAAAATGATACTAAAATAACACATTTGTTTAAAAGAAGAATGTAAGCGTTTGACATAACTCTGGCAAAAGTTCATTTAAATGTTCCATGTGGACAGAATAGACTCTAGTGATTCTTAACATTATGTATGTGTTAATGATAATGTCATGCATATCTGGTGTCAATTGTTTTGTGAATGGCCAGTATCAATCAGTAATGATCACTGTATTTCCTGTAGTTTAATTTTCTGCTCATCTTATCATTTGTAACATCTTCCACAAGATGTATGTTTACTCTTTTCTCAGGATAATATTCCATGCATCTGATGATGTGTGTACTATGTTTCAGACTGACGTGTTGAATAAATAGTTTAGTCTTTAGTATGGTAAAAGAGTCTGTTGTCTTTGCTGAAAACTGTAGGACTGAATTGCTCATGGTTTTTTTTCTATTGTTTGGCAAATTTATAGGACATTTTATAACCAACTGTAAAGAAACAGAAGGAAATAATTGTATATGGTGGCAATATAGATATTTTGCAAAATATTTGGCATGAAGGACTCTTGGTGACTCTCTGGGATTTTTCCTTAAAAAGGAAAGGGGAATATACACCTAATCACATTCTTCCGAGGGTGCTAAGCATTTTGGGATAAATACTGACATTCCTGAAGGTGTAACACCCCAGATGTTTCCTTTCTAGGCTTGTTGGGAACTGAATCCAGCACACCTGGAAGGTTTAGCTTGGGAACAGTAGCTGTACTACTCATTCACTCACTCACAAGAATCTATTCCTGCTGCTATTAGGAGCAAAGTATGATACAAGACCCACCAGCTGTTGAAAAAAAAAGGTTTAATGTCTTCTTCACAATGGTCTGTATCACTAATTGAAACTTCATGAAAGTATTCTCAGAAGTACAGTTCAGTTATTAGTTTGATTAACTTCTGGAGTAAATCATAATTGGCTGTGCTACACAATACATTAAATTGTAAACTCATTTATAAAACATAATAGTTGGACTCATAGGCATACTCAGCCCCTAAAATTCTACAATCAGGTAATTGCCATGATGGAAACTTTCAAAAACCCAAAGGTCTTTATTAATGGATGAACTTGCTGATTACAAACCAAGAGAAAAAATTAGTTGTTCTTTTCTCACGCTAACAACAAATGAAAAACATGGGATCAACCAAAACAATCATTTTAAGCTTCTTTCTGAAAAAAAAAATTAAACCATCTCCCTCACCCCTACTTTGCTAACCTTTGCTGGCTCCAGAAGATTTAGACAATTTGATACTGTAACCTGGAGAAAATAGAGTTTAAAAGATAAGAATGGACTGTGAACTTTAAAATGCTGACAAGATAAACTTGCATCCCACTAAACCATAGTTTGCCTAACCACAGATTTCAACATAAATTTTCAAATTGCTGAGCCATAAACCATGATTTAAAACATAGCACATGGATTCACACAATAATAAGCCATATGTTATATTTTCCAAACTACAGTTACCCTCTAAATCCAGGCAAATAAATGTCATTTTGATTTAGTATAGGGTATAAAGCTGTGGAATATCCTTTATAGTCTTTCCCCTCCTGATCTATAGTTAACATTTGGATTATAATTTCCATCATCTCCCAACAATATGGCCAATTATGAGAGCTGGATTATTTAGATGATATCAGGTTAAGGAAGGCTGTCTTGGGCAATTTTGTTTTTATTGTTAATCCACAAAATAATTTCTATTCAATGATTTAGTTCATCCAGACACTCTTTCTGTGATGAACTGAACTTGAAGACAGCAATAAAACAGCATCTTGTATGCAATCTTGGCTTGTTTTTAAAACTGTTTTTAATTGAACCTCCACCCCAGTGGTGGGTTTCACTTACCTTTGCTACTGGTTCGGGAACAGGAGCGCACGAAGCGTGCGAGCGAAGCTTCTGCACATGCGCAGAAGCTCCGTGATGAAGTTCAGCCGGGTGGGCGGAGCCTCCCACCACCGCTGCTACCGGTTCGCCCAAACCGGGCCGAACCGGTAGGAACCCACCACTGCTCCACCCCATATTCTTTCTGTGTCAAATTCAGATTCCAGAAATGCAGCTCACTGGAAGAGCTCTCAAAGTCACCTGCCTAATATTCTTCCTTTTCTAACAGACGATGCTGTGATAAGCAGTTGTCATTAATGAGGGAAAGCAGAATGGATAGAGAAGAGTTTTCCTCAAGGTCCTCCTCCATTTTTCATAAATAGAATCAGAGGCGATTCAAGAATGTCTTGTAGGGGACAATGTTGTCAAGGTTTCTAGAATCAAACTCAAAAATCAGGATTCTCTAGAATGGCACAACAACACAACAGCACAGGTTGAAAAATATGATACTGTATCATGCAGGCTTTCTGTGAAAGACTTCTGGTGTGGCCAGTAAGTATTTGAACTGCTAACCTTTTCCATATATCAGAGTCTAATCCTTAAATCAGACATGTCCAATCTTTTGGCTTGTCTAGGCTGCATTGAATGAAGAGGAATAATCTTGGGCTGCATATAAATTATATATATATAATAAAGTTAATGTATATAAATAAAAAATTCCTTTATTTTTTATATTTAAAAAAAAACACCTTATGGAGCGCATTGCTAGCTGTCCAGGGCCACATGCAACCTGTGGACACACCTGCTCTAAATGTTTTAGCCTGTTTCCCAAGACTTCAAACAAAGATTATTTAGCCAGAAATAAGAGAGCAAGCTATTTTCTGTTTGGCTATTTACTCATATTCTAGATCTGTACATTAAGTGTTTAGCCTGAACAGTTGGGTCTATGCATAAGCTCTCAAATTATAAATATCAAATTCATGCTCCACCTCCTGGTTCCTCAATTTGATTCTAGTTCCCCAATTCTGTTTCACAAGTCCTGCCTTAAGTCTATTGTATGTTTTTGCAGAATAACACATTCTACTTTTTGCATATTTTATTGCAACTCAGACTTTTGATCTAGAATGACCAGATCCAATTGCAAAATCTACACAATCAGATTTGATGCTGAGCTCATAATCTGTAGAATGGGCATTTATCTTGACAAAAAAATTAGCTGGGTGATACAAACACAGGAACCAAATTCCAGGACTTGTTCAGCAAATAAATAGGAAGTCCTTCAAATGTACAAAATGGACTTACTATATTCTAAAGTAAGCTTATATACTACAGTATAAATTGAATCACCACATTTGTGGCACCAGATATTGTTGAATTATAAATTCCAGGAATACTCCTTATTGGCCACACTAGCTGGAGCTGCTAGATGTTGGAATTCAGCAAGTTTAGAAGTCAGAGGTTTCTTAGTTTCTAAGGTTAATAATAATAAAACAACTTGATAAGTGATAAAAATGCCAAATCCAGTCTAAGCATCTAGCTATGATAATAGCACCTATTGGTCCGGATTTTCAGAGTATAAGACGCACCTTTTTCCCCCCTAAGAGAGGGTGAAAACTTGGGTGCGTCTTATACATCGAATGTAGCCCCACCCAGCCACCTCCACCCTTTGGCCTCTGGCTCCCAGCAATTTGCCTCCTTGCAGCAAACAGAACAGAGCCTAATTAGCACAAGCAACTGATTATCAGCTTCCCGACCATCAGCTGATTCAGGCTGCAGGCAGGCTGCATGTGTTAAAACTGAAAGTGAAACTAACTGCAAGGAGGCAAATTGCTGGGAGTTAGAGGCAGAGGCAGAATTTTATTTTCTTGTGCTAATCAGACTGCGGAAACTGAATGCAAGGAGGTAAGTCAATAACTATAAATGTCTATAGAATGTTCAAATTATTAGACTTATTTTTTAAATACTGCTTTATTATTGTTCTAGACAACTTAACAAAATGAATAAGCTTTTTAAAATAAATGCTTGATCTGAAGAGGCCCAGTGCTATTGTATCTTCTTTTAAATAGAAGAGAATAATGTATACTTGGAGAAAGATAGTCTGAAATGTAACAGTGTCCTATTGTAGTATTAAAATAAGGCAGCTGAGTTAAACCCTGACTTAGTCATGTTTGGAGTAGATCTATTTAAATAATTGGGAGGAGTTAGTGTGACTACATTTAAGAAAACTTTCTGGCATTAATATACTGCCATAATGTACATTTCTCCAATTCTTTGCTATTTCTATGGGTCAGGCACACATGCACAGAAATACACAGCAAACAGTGTATATCATCTGTACTGTTTGCTGTTTGCTGGGAGGCAGAGGCAGATTTTTTTCTTCTTCTTTTCCTCCCCAAAAGCTAGGTGATCTTATACTTAGAGCGTCTTATACTCCGAAAAATACGGTATGTTGCAGTACCTGGAGACAGCAGAATCTAAGAGAAAATTACAATAAAGAAAAACCTGCAAATAGAAGCAGAATGACTGTGGCAAAAGAAAGCAAAGGTAGTACCAATAGTAGTAGGTGCCTTGGGTGCAATCCCGAAAGACCTGGAGCACCACTTGAACAGCATTAGCATTGACAATAACCATCAGACAATTACAAAAGGCAGCTGTACTTGGAACAGTTTACATCCTGCCAAAAGCTCTTTAAAACCTAACCTAGGTCCTTGGGAAGGACTTGATATGTGGGTAAAAATGCAAAATCCAATCTAAACATCTGGCTGACAGTTGACCAACAATAATAATTTGTAGTGATGCTTCCCAATTCTGGAATCTCAATCTGCTAGAAATCTGAATGCTGCTACTCCCTGCTTCTTCAAATTCAGTAGTGACGTTTATAAATAAATGAAGTCTGTTTTTGTAGACTACTGCAAGAAGCAATAAGAGTCAGTTAAATAAGTCTAGAAAGAAAGGAGGAATCATCATTATCAACAGCAGCAGCACCACCACTATTTTCCAGACTCGTTTCCCTGTACTGTTTAATTGTTATTGGTGTACAGATTGCTTTGATGTAAATTGTGGCATGTTAATTTCTGAACAGATAAAGAAAAGAAGCAAGCTATTACGAAAATCTGAATTCTGGAAGGCTGTTGCACTTCTCAGTTAGGCTTTGCAAAGGTGTGTCTAGAGGTCATTCATTATAAATTATCTACACTTGTTCCAGAAATAAAAAAAATAGCAGACAGAACTTTACATTTGGAACTTTACATTTATATTTGGAAGAATGTCACCTAATACATTTATTATGCAACAAACCACCCTCGAACTGAATGTGGTAGTGAGGAGACAGATATAGATGTGGAGATTTTCCCATTGTTTAAGTCTGCAGAATCCCAATAGCAAGTGTTTACCAAAGCCAAGGCTTAAGCCAGTGTTTCTCAACCTTAGCATGTTGACTGGGAAATTCTGGGCATTGAAGTGCACCTATCCTAAAAATGCTGAGGTGAGAAATACTGGAACAATTGTCCTTTTTTTCAATGGATAAGTTTAGAAATTATGAAAAATAATATCAAAAAGAGGTGTGATAATGTCAGACTATTGCATACAGGAAATGGAAATGTTTAGCCGATGCTCATGAAAAGAAGAACATGGAAAGCGTTAGAAAATGAATGGGCACGTCACAGAAGGTGACTTATAGGACAGGTTCCAGGATTCTGCATGATTTCTCTTTTTACAAATCCTTATTCTCAATGCCACCATTTTGGCTCTCCCTCTTGTAATAACCAGACACCTGAACAGCTTCTCTCCTTTACTTACTTTTCTACAGGAAAAAAGGGTACTGTTGAACAAAATCACACCAAATTTTGTAAGAGGCAACAAGAAGAGGCTGGCTGGCAGGCACGCAGGTTCTTGTGATTTCTCCTACAAATTCCCACCCTACCTCTAAGACATTTTTTACTGCTCAGCAGAGTTGTTATCTGAAGGGTGCAGCGGGCAGGCAAGTTTAGTCTCTCTATGATAAAATCAATAATGCCAGAGGACTGTATTACTGAGACCTCCATTCCCATCCTTTCCAGTTTGACTGAACATGCTGTGAAGCTACAAATCCCTTTGGGGATGAACAGTATTCTCTCCCTGTTGGAGGCTGATTACCTCTTTGCACCAGTGAATCTTTTGACCACTAAGATAAATGGCCAGAAGCAGAGGAAAGGAAGAATCTTTGTACCCTGCCTCTGTATCTATCTCTCACTTGACCTATTGTTACTGTAGTAAAATGAGTCTGTATTTAATAAAGTTCCCACCACCATGTCCCCTTTCTCTCTGTTTCAGTTATAGTTTAGGTAGCAACATGGCTTTCCTATCTAAAGAATTTCTTAATAAACCTATCTTTTACCTCAAATATAACAAATCTCTGCTAGCATTCAATGATAAATGGGCTAAACCTAGAGTCTGCACCCAAGTTAACTATATTACAAGCAATTTTCTTTGAAGGAGACCTGCTGCTAAAGAACTGATACACTTTTAGTCCTTTTTATCTGTTCAGTAACACATCTTCCAGTTGAATTCAAATTCTGTTTTCATCTTGCTGCCATTTTTCAAAGTCTATTAATTCCAAGCAGATCCTATGAGATGTTTTGGCATTTTAGTTGGAGAGAGCTGTGGAGGCTCCATGTAAGGAAAGCTGGTTTACCAAATGTCTTTCTCATCCATGCTGAAGCATACTTTGAGTTTCATAGAGCAATGACCTAATATAGTGAGAATTTTGTGCAATGGAAAAACAGCAGAATTATTATGCCCCTGTATCATCAAAGAGTTACTGAATATTGTGTCATCAAATCAGTGTCAAATCTTACAGATCAAATTGATAGATTTTCTCCATGATGATCTGTCCTTAATCTGATCTTTCAGGTCTCCCAATGGTTCGTTTATCACCACTGTAACTGAGTCCATCCACTTCACTGCTGGTGATGGTCTTCTCTTTCCTTCCATCTTTTCCAGAATCAGAGCTTCCAGAGAGCTATTGCCATTACAGTTAATCTTCAACTTATGATTGTAATGGACCCCAGAATTTTGGTCATAAGTAGTGAAGGTGGTAAAATAGAACATCTTATGACCAGACTTAATTTTATGACCTTTTTTTGCAGTGGTCATATAGCAAACACTGTGGTCGCAAAGTGAATGCAGTGGTTGTTAAGTGAATCCATTATTTGCTATGGGACAGATTTTGCCAGAAACTGGAAGTAAACACTGGTTTCTGGCAAAAATGTCATAAATTGCGATCATATGACTGTGGGGTGCTGCTGTAAATGTGGACTGGTTGCCGAATGCCCAAAATGCAGTTATGTAACTAGGGAAGGGGGGCAAAATCAGAACTTCAAATCCAGGTCATAAGTCCCATTTTCAGGGTCCATCATAATTTTGAATGATCAGTAAGTAACCAGTCATAAGTTGAGGATTACCTGTGCTTCAGGGGTATTTCAGGAATTCCCTCTGAGCAGGTTTTTTCCTCAGGGAATGCAGCACTTTGGCAAATGAGGCTTCCTTCCATGACTGTAATATTCCCACGTATATAATAAAGAGCTATTTTCATCAGAAAAATCCCAAGAGCAGATGGAATGATGGGTGAACATATGCACAAAGGCAAAGAGGAGTGGGTGACAGTAAAATTCTCCCCAGCAGCATCTCTAGGGTGGGGCCTATTTCTATGTATCCAAAATCTCTTGCTTGTTTTCTGTCTTCCTTTTTCTTGCATGTCCTTAACACTGGCAGCTCTTGATTTCCTGAAGGTTACCTCTGCCTTTGGGGCTAAGAAAATATCAGGCAGGCTGATTCTACGCCTGCTCTAGAAATAACCATCCCCCTGAAGAATAAACCTAATTTTATTTTAGAGCATGACTTTGAAACTGCTGGTTCGGTGCATGGACACATCTCCCTCTACTTTTCAGGGGTATTGGGCAGGTCAATGATATGAATGACCTGAAAGGAGAATTTGCTTTGGATAAAACGAATTAAGGCCTTATAGTATGTAGAGGGAAGGCGGGGGGGGGGGGATGGATCTGACCTGATATATTTTCAATCAGTTGGGTGAACAAAGCAGGCCAAGAACAACAGGTCATACTTACTCCCCCCTCTGAAAGTGGGGAGGTATTCAAGGCAACTATAGATTTCATCACAAAGACACTGGATGCAGAAAGGAAGATAAGGCAGGCAGAGCTGGGTCAATAAATCAATCTGCTCTTTTCACCTAATAAATTTCACTCGGCTCCTCTCAGAACTTGTCAGCCTTACCAGGTAGATCAGACAGGAAATACGACCAGATGAGCCAATTCTACTTTTTTTTGTAAAGTTACATTGATAGAATCTTGCAAGTCTGAAAGTACAATTCTCTTTTACAGCCCAAGAAATAGGGAGAGTCCCTCCTTAGCCTCTTGCCCAGCCCCACTATCCAGCTGTGGGCTATGCTGTTTCTTACCTGTTCCCTAGACAGTATCTCTTTGCTCATCTCGCTAGGTCTTTCCTAAATATCATTACAGGACTCGTCTGAATTCTCATTAAGGAAGTGAGAACCAGGTAAGGCTTGAATCCCCTTGATTCCTATTATATCCTAAAAGCTTCCATTATATCTCCTCCAATAAACAAGAGCTGCAGCAGATTGAACCCTAGAGCAGTGGTTCCCAAACTTTTTCAGTCCACCGCCCCCTTGGTGCTACAAACTCATCCTCAGTGCCCCCCTCTTCAAGTGGGCGTGGCTTGGTGGTCAGGTGACTGGGCGTGGCCAACTTGTAAAATGTGGTGAAACTCACTTAACAATGCTCTTGCTTAGCAACCAAAATTTTGGGCTCAATTGTGGTCATAAGTCTTTCTTTCTTTCTTTCTTTCTTTCTTTCTTTCTTTCTTTCTTTCCTTTCTTTCTCTCTCTCTTTTTCTTTCTTACCTCCCTTCCCCCTTCTTTCTTTCTTTCTTTCTTTCTTTCTTTCTTTCTTTCTTTCTTTCTTTCTGTCTGTCTGTCTGTCTCTCTCTGTCTCTCTCTCTCTCTCTCTCTCTCTTTATTTTGGACTGAAATAAGGTTTTTAAAGTTTTGTGTAAAACAATTATGTAGTTCTTTTTCTTTCTTTCTTTCTTTCTTTCTTTCCTTTCTTTCTTTCTTTCCTTTCTCTCTGTCTTTCTTCCTTCCTACCATTCTTTCTTTTTCTTTCTTTCTCTTTTTTCTGTCTGTCTTTCTTTCTACCTTCCTACCATCTCTTTCTTTCTCTTTCTTTCTTTCTTTCTTTCTTT